>JAQGCE010000880.1:0-10310 GCA_034699185.1 Eupelops torulosus | reverse complement strand
AAATAGATGTGATTCAACTTTTAATACCAACTAGGTAATTTCATTAAAAATAAAAGAACCCTAGCAAAAATAATCTTTTGAATTTAGGAAAAATTTTAATTTTTATAATAATTAGTGGAAGAGTTCACGCGATAGTCAACAACGAATAAAAACACGAACTAATATCACGAACTTTCCACGAAGTTTGAATTATTTAGCTTGCTCATCATTGCATTATTCAAAAGCGCAAAAATTCCACAAATATTCAAATAATTAATTCGAATAACTGACACATTTTATCTTTGATTTGATTCTTCGACTATTATTAGTGAAATGAGTGACTCTTCAATAGATACGGACAACGTTTCGCTGTCGGACTCTATTTGTTCGCACTCTCCCATTGGAAATGACAAACAAAAGGATGAAGTGTTAGATATATCGCGTTGGAGAGACAAAACCCTTACTAAACAACTCATCCGAAGAGGCAAAGGTTGGTCTACTCCTAGAAATGGAATCGAAGTATCTGTTCATTATGTGGCCAAACGAGAAGACGGAACAGTCATCCATTCGACTCGCGATCAAAATGAAGTCTTCACTTTCATTGTCGGCCGAAAACAAGTCATTAAAGGGTTTGATATCGCAATCAAAACCATGAAGTGGTCAGAGATCTCGAAATTCACATTTGCCGGTGAATATTCTTATAATGAGAGTGAGTGTCCGCCAATGGTTAAGCCAGGAGAACGGGTTACATATGAAGTCGAACTCTTTTACTTCAAACTCATTGATTTAACGAAGAAAAAAGAAGGCGCTCTCACTAAACGAATCATCGAACCGGGCGTTGGATTCGATTTAGCGATCTTTGGCTCTAAAGTGACAGTCGATTTCGTTGGCAAATACAAAGACCAAGTCTTCGATGAAAGAACTGTTACTTTCATTGTTGGAGAGGCCGCTGAAGAGGAGGTCATCGATGGCATCGATATAGCGGTCACTAAAATGAGAAAACAAGAAAAGTGTCGACTTTTTGTTAAACCCGAATATGCTTTCGGCTCAAAAGGGAAACCAGAGTTGGGTATACCCGAAGACTATCAACAACTGGTTTATGAGATTCGTTTGATTGACTTCACCGAAGAGAAAGAGCCGTTCGAACTGTTCGACAGCGAAAAGTTGAAAAAATCAGAAGAACTTAAAGAGAAGGCAAACAATTACTTCAATCAATCGAAATATGGTTTGGCTGTCAATCAATACAAACGAATGATTAAAATTCTGAGACACGACTCAACTAAAGATGAAATCCTCTCCAAATTAAGAGCGGAATCGGATATCAGTGTCGAAGAGTTTGCCAAACAAAGGGACAAACTTTTATACATCGCTTATCAAAATTTGTCGAATTGTTATCAAAAACTCGAGAACTTTGACTCTTCCATCAAATGGATTGATTATGGCCTCGAACTCGAACCAACCAATGCAAAAGGACTGTATATAAGAGGTCGCGCCTACATAGGACTTAAAGAGTACGAGTTGGCCCGAGAAGACTTTCAAAAGTCATTGGAATTGGAACCAAGCAATAGGTCGGCTCACAATTACATCAAGGAATGCAATAATGCCATCAAAAACCGAACCCAAATGGAGAGGAAAATGTATTCAAAATATTTTGAAATTCCTTCAATCGATACACAAATTACTACCGAAAAGATTGAATCGATTGAACTGAAAGAGTCGGGCGATGACCAGGAATTGGGTGAGAAAAGTAGTTCCGACAAAGCGGACGAACAGACGCCATCGACTTCTGGCCAAAGTTCGTCACAAAACTAAATTCCTTCGATTTTATTCATTTGTTTTATAAATATATTAATATTTTGTCCAAAATTGAAGTTTTGTTTGAAATGAGTTTTTATTTATTTATCTAAAGATCTAATTATACAAAAAAAAAATGAAGAACTCATTTATTTTTCGGTCCATTTATTATTTTTTGTAAATAAATTGATATTCAAAACAAAATTAATTATAAAAATGTAATTCAAAACAAATTTTTCAATGAAATGGCAGTAATTATATTAAGTTTGAGATTAATTAATAACTTTTGAGAAAATTATTGCAAATCAATACACAAATAGATTCAAAAAACAATTCATATAAAAAGATTTGAGCAAAAGATAAGTAAATCAGAAAAATAAATGTGAAGACAATTAATAGAAAATTGAATTATAATTACATTTAAGGCAATTCATTAGACATTTGGCACTTATAGGTATTTATAGGCACTTCACAATATTTGCCTAATTTTCAAATAAATTGATTAAAAGATTGAAATTATATTAAATTTAAGGAGAATTCTAATGAAACTCTAAAAACAATTAAAAATATTTTCAAATTGATATCGATTTCGATGAAAGTATTAGTAAATAAAAAAACAATTAATGACTAAATGGACTAAAATTGTTAAAAATTTAAGATATTTGAAGAAAATTCAGATTTTATTTTTGATAAGTAATTAAGGCTCTAACTTAAGTCGTCGGAAGCATCCGTCGGGAAGGGATGCCCTAATTTCTGCGATGTTGGCCACATCTCTCCTAAGCTTTTCGATTTCGTCGTCGTAGTCTCTCATCCATCTGTTCTGTTCTTCGCGAATGTTCTTCAATTCCCCCACTCTATTGTCGAGATCAGCGTCTTTGAGCTCTTGCTCTGCTTTAGCCAAACGGCGCTCCAGATCTTCGAGAAGGGGTGCATCGATTTCGTCCAAATCATCTTTTATTTAAATAAAATTTAGTTTTAAGACATTTTTTTGAAAATAATTATAAAATGAATTAATACCCAAAGAATCTAATATTCCGTCGACTACTTTAGCAGAATCGGCCACTTTCTTAGCGGCCTCCTGTGCTGATGTCTTGGCCTGATTAGCCTTTTCGAGAGCATCTTTAGCCAAACCTTCATCAGTCTTAGCCTGATCTTCATAACCTTTCATTCGACCAGATGTATCTTCCACCTCAGCCGCCAGTTCCTCTGCCTGACCCTTGAGTTTTCCTGCTCTAGTTTTAGTCTGTTGGGCCTCATCTCTAAACCTGTCCGCGTCATCGGAAGCCTTCTCAGCGATTCTTTGTGCCTCTCGAGCTATATCTCTGGCTTCGATGGCATCTGTCAGAGCACTTCCCAATGCATTTTCAGCGTCAACTGTCTTTCCTTCGGCTTCAGTTATCAGTCTTTCTATTTCTGGAACTTTTCTGAGCTCTTCATCAGCTCTTCCTTTACTCTCCTGAACGACAGCATCGAATTCTTTTAATGTTTTCAAAGTATTCTTTGCGTCTTCGAGGATCTTCTCTCCGCCCGCAACGGCTTCTTTAGCCCTTTGTAGGGCTGCATCGGTATCGGCCAACAATTCATCGGTAATTTGTTGTTGTCTAATGGCTTCTTCGAGCAGATCCCTGGCATCTTTTAGTCTGAAGTCTGTATTATTAAGCAGTTCTGTATGTCTATTGAGGAGCTCATCCGCTTCTTTTAATATTCTTTTAGCTTGCTCTATTATGTCAATGGCGTCTAATTTATACCTATCTGAAGGAAAGCTGGGAACGACAATAGCATTCACCTCAGTATACATAGTAAGAGCATCGCCGTGAGCTTTGGCAGCCCCTTTGTTCGCTTCTTCTGACATCTTTTGTGTCCTCAAAAGCAAATCAGTAGTGTCTTCGAGTTGATCCGTAATCTTTTTGAGTTCATTTCTATTGGCCTCTTGAGTATCGATGGCATCTTTGGCTAATCTGAAAGCAGTTTCAGATGTATTCAAAGCTTCTCGGGATGTGTTCTCGATATCTAACGCTTCGTTTTCATGTTTATCGGCCAGAGTTCGGGCCTCGCGAGCGATCTCAGACATACGCTGTGACTGTTGACCAAAACGATCAGATCTTTGCTGAGCCTTTTCGAGAGCGCTTCGACCCTCAGAGTCTAAATATCTTCGCGCCTGAGATAAGGCCTCATTTGCCCTCTCAATGATTTGTTCGGCGAGAGTTATATTCTGTCCGCCATAACCCACAAAAAGACTTATGTGTACCGATTGTTCTGCTATTTTTCCAGTCGTTTCCTGAACTTTTCTGATCCTTTCTTTGAGTGCTTCTAACTGTGCGATTAGAGATCCCTCAGAGCCTTGAGCTCTTCGGGCGTCTTCAAGTAGTCGATCGACTTTACCGTTTACTTCTTGTAATTGTCGCTCAAAGTTAACGTCTTCGACCACTTGTGGGTTGCCTTCAATCTCTTTAAGCAATTGAGTCAATTCGGATAACTTAAGTCTGTGGTCATTTGCCGCCTCCTGAACTAATGTATAACAGGGCGGACAGTCCAGACAACCGGCTTCTTTATTGTACTTATTTTCTCGACAGCGCTCACAACGTCTTCCCTCAACATTTGGACGACATGGACACTGACCGATATCATTACATTGAGGACCATTTGCTCCGACGGGATCGCAGTCGCAATTTGTACAGCCCTTGGATGAGAAGTCAAAGTGATAGGTAAGACATTCATTACACTGTTTTCCAGTGACACCAGGTCTGCAGTGACACTGACCCGTTCGGTCGTCACACGTCCTATTAAAAGAACCGATTGGATCGCAGTCACAGGACTTACAGCCATCGTTTGAACTCAAATCCCAATAGCCTTCGACGCAAACATTGCATTGTCTGCCCATAACATTAGGCTTACAATTGCATTGACCCGTCACCTGATTACACAACAGAGGAGTCTGAAGAGCATTGTAGCTCAGGCTATAACTGGTACGGCTATAGGGGACATCCGCTGCTGCTCTCTCGTCTGCATAAGTGCCAAATGGATGACAACTGCATGCCTTACAGTTCCCTTTAGGATGTGACAAAGCATTGCCATAATAACCGGTTAAACAATTCTCGCACTGATATCCGTGAGTGTTGTAAATGCATTTAACGCATTCCCCAGAAGTTGTATTACAGTTTCCGACCGCATTTGGATCTACGTTACCGTTGCAATGACATGGACCACAAGCAGAGCTTTCGCCATACCTTCCTGTCGGGTCACCGGCGTATCCGTCAACACAAACGTCGCACTGATAGCCTGTCCCACACATAAAAAAGTAAGTGTTTTGTCATTTAATAAACATTTAAATTATTAAATAAAAGATAACCAAAAACCGAAGAGAATGAATACCTCCGTATCCTTCTGGACATTGAAGACAAGCGACTGATTCATCGGGTAAGACAACGCAAGCGCCCTGTTCTGGACAGGGACAGGGCTGACAGTCGCTATCAGTGCCTTTCAATGCATTTCCATAATAACCAGACCCACAAACTTCACAGTTATCCCCAGCAGTGTTATGTTCGCAAATACACCGTCCTATCAGTGGTCAGTACCGTCACCGGGAGTAAGGAATTAGATTATTAATTATTAGTTTTGTTAAAAAGCATTGGATTAATGGAAACACTTCTAAACATTTCTTAATTTAAATTTATTTTTGAAATTAAATGAATTATTTGTTAATCAATTAGTAAACCCTAACAATAAAGTCATACCTGAGTCGGGGTCACAATATTCTGCATGTTTGTTGCAATTACAAGCAATACATTGACTAAAACTTCCGCCACGCGGTGGGTCGTGTTTATATCCGGGCGCACATGACTCACAGAATTGTCCGACATATCCATCAGGACAGGTGCACATCTCAATCCAAGTGGCCCTTTCATTATAAGGCAACTGTTGGGCCGACTCAAGTCGGAAATCGTCTAAAAATCCAGAGCCGGACGGCGTATATGTGACGCGAATTTTAAGTGCAGTCAAATTCGACAAAACACTAATAAAGTCTTTGGTACTGAGACGCGGCGCCCACCCATATCTCACATCTTCATGAAGTGTGAATTTATAAGATTGTCCTCTAGTTGTTGGAAGAGGATTTCCCTGACCAAATATGGGCTGAGATATGACAAGTCCTGCCCCTTCTAATACAATATCTTCAACAGTAGCCCTTGGTCCTTCATCGCTAATTCGTAGATTAAAACTCAAAAATTGATTATATGAAGCCCTCTGATCGCCCAAATATTTGTCAGGTGCCACAAAATATACCGGTTCACGTGAGACAGCGCCCACCGATACACTTCTTCCTATAGAATCGAACTGATGGGGTATTTCTCTGCCGGTCCTGTCTTTTGCCAACCATTTCTCATTATCGCGATTGAAAGTACTTTCAATGGTATGCATTGAGAAACCCGGCGCTGATGTGCACACAGATGAGTGTCCAAAACAAAAACAGGGCAGACATCCAAACTCATTGTCCAATTGAAGATTGAAATGTCCAGGTCTACATTTATCGCATTGTTGTCCCTCAACATTTGATTTACAGCGACAAACACCAGTAGTTTGTTCACAGGAAGGGGTACTATTCCAACTGCCAGCTATATTACAGCCACAGGAACTGAAATAGCAAGGTTAGTTTTATTTAAATAATTGATCAAAGTTTAAGGAGTGATTACAGACCGACAGCCCTGCATTGAAAAGTCGTAAAAATTGGGGGAACACCTGTCACATCTCTGGCCTTCAACACCAGGTTTACATAAGCATTGACCCGTTCCTATACACTGTAGGCTTATTGAACCTAAATTTGAAATTAGGAGAAATATGTATATTTTGGAGGAAAAGGTAAAATTTTGTTCATTACTTACCGATTGGATCGCAATTACAGGCCAGACATCTGCCATCAGGTGCTGAATAATAATTGTCTCGACATCTTTCGCAATTTGGTCCAGAGGTGAAATCAGCGCAGTCCTGACAGTGACCTCCATGACCAGTCTTTAACCATAGTTCGCGATCAAAGAAACATCGATTGGACCTACCGTTGCAACTGCAGGCTATCCATAAAAGTTATAATTTTAAATAATTATGAATTGAATCAAAATTATTATTAATTTGGAGTATAAACAAGAAAAGGGATCATTTACTTTCCCAATCAGTTCCAGTCCACACTTGGATAGAGTTCCCGACCTGACGCGAACCCCTGCACTCGATATAACCCGAATTTGAGATAATGGTTAAAGTTATCAAAACTAACGAATCGATTATTAAGTTCATTGTATTGAGATTTTTACGAAAGACTAGAGATTTTGTATATATATTATTGAAATACTATTTCCCAAAACAAAATTGTTGCACAAGAAGACCATCAGTGGAGCAAAAACTTAGAACCAACACCTGTTCACTAAATGTTCTTTTATTTAATCGAAACCTCTGTTCCGATGGAAAACTTAACAAACAATTGAAACTAAATCATCGGAAATACATTAATTGATTGATTTCCAAAATTAATAACTGTAACCAAAGGGTAAACCACTAAAAAACTATTGCCATATAACTGTTGGTTAGCTTTGAGGCCCTAAAAGGCTGTTCCAAACACTCTTATGAGAGCAGGTTATGAAAGAATACAATTAGTTGTATCCTTACTCTCAGTATTGGCTGCCCGGCTATACCTGTCCTTATAAAGTGGGAAGTAGTCCTACGTAAATTTGAAACTAATGTTGAACTTACTGTCCATTTCTTCCTCTATTTACTAATTAATTCGTAGAAATAAAATCATTGAAGAAAAATGTGATAATCTTTATATCAAATGTTTTTATGAAAACAACAAAATAATTCAAAACAAGTCTATTGACTAAAAATTTATTTTCTTTTATAAACTTTATGTTTTGATGAGTGGGTGGACTGAGAGACAGATTGGTTTTGTTTATAAGTCAGTGTGCTTTAAAGTTATCATTCAATGGATGAATGACTTCCTATTTACAAATTCAATTAAAATGTTCTTACGTTTGCATTCATAAGCGTTTTTAGCGGTGGCTCTTCTCCAGGGCTGGTCATTATAGAAGGGAAGACATTCATTGCAATCGGGACCACTTGTATAATGCTCACAACGACAGATGAGTCGGCGCTGCATTGATGTTCGTTGTCCAGGAGGACTGAAGCACTCATTAGCATGGCCATTGCACTTACAACTAAATTCAACAAACAATTTATGCAATTAATGGCAATTTCTGATAGTTTTTAGAATTATTGCATACATTCCTCCGACAGAGAAGTCAGAGATGGCGTAATAGTAGGACTTTAATACTTGTGGGTCACCGAAGATTTCATCGCCAAAAGTATTCATTCGGTCCAATGTTATCCTAATATCAGTTGCGGTCACAAATTCCTGAGTAAATCAACATTTTTTCAAAATTTTTAGTTTAAATAAAAGATCTTGCTTATTTTTAGATTTTGGAAATATGATAGCAGTAATTAGATGTGAAACAAAATACCTGTAAATTAGAGCTTTCTTCAAAGTTGAGCGCAGACGGGCGGCCTTCCAATGTTGTGAAGATAACGTTACCACCAGTGAGAGGGGATATGTCGGAGAATTCTTTGGTACACAAGGCTTTGGTCTCGTCATCGCGAGTGGCGTAAGTACTTTCCGATACATTATATTTGCTAAAACAGGTCGCGCTATAGAACTGGTATGGAATCCATGGCCCGTCTTCGGAGGTGCGCTTATAAATGGAAAAGCTTTCGGGTCGCGGAGAATGAAATTTGAGTCTAACATAAGTTATTTCGAATGCTTTCCCTAAACGTTAAATAAATAAATAGAGAAAACAAACGCAAAGTCATCAAAATATTTCAACTCGAAGTTAGTTTTGTCTAATTCAGAGATAGCCAAGCTCGGCCGCTCCAGGGGGATCAGGGGAGGGAAAATGGCGGATTTTTCGGACAAAATTCTAGGGGGGATCAGGGTTTTTTTTAAATGATGCAATAACTTCAAAAATGATTAAAAACCACATTTTAGTGCTTTTAAGCTTTATTCTTGGTTAAATACACAATAAATTCTGATCAATTTTAATATATTTTGAGGGTTTATATGTTTAGAAAACTACCAATAATTTGGTTTTAGGCCCTTTTTATGTTAGTTTACCATTAGTCTAAAGCTTAAAGCATACTTAAAAGCTATTGAAGTACAACTGTCTTAACATTTTTAGTCAATTTTTAAATAAATTCCGAAAAAATTTTCCGCCGCTCTTCGCCACACATTTTGAGGGGGTTCTTTCGGCGCTCCAAAAATCAGGGGGAAGCATTTTTCAGAATTTTTAAACTCAGGGGGATTTTGGGCTGATCCCCCCTTGGTTATCTCTGGTCTAATTTTACATTCGCTTCACTCAACAAAAACACTTATGTTTAGGACTTTTGTTTATTAAATAAATTTTCATATTTTCTAATCGCTATTAAAGTATTTCAAAGATTAGTTCAGACTTTGAGTCCTCTCTTTTATGGGACTCCGATTATAAGCTGACAGAAAATGATTATATTTTGACATTTTTTTTCAAAGCCTTTTCAAAGTATTTGACATAATTGAAGACATACCCAAATGGAGAGTGAGGTTCACCTGATTGGGGTACTGAATGCCCTCATACATGGTCTCACTTTTCCACCAGGTCTGCTCATTATTATCATTATAGTCGGTCAGATAAATGGCCGGATGTGCTAACGAAGGGTTAGTAGCATCACATAAGTCACATGTTTTCTTTGAGGAACCGGTGGCTCCGGTTTGTACACAATATTCGATGGGACCGGACTGACCACATGTATTAGTGGCCTCGACGGGCACTAAATAGGCGGCGTTCACGAACTCCGGTACACAACGTTGTGGACGATTGAGACGATCGTAACACCGATTAGACTCATCATTTGGTCCTTTCTTTGGGACACCATTTGGTGTCAAACGATTATAATTTTGGTCCAATTGTGACAAAACAGTTGACACCACTGAAAGTGCAAAATAAAAGTTGAAAATCCAATATCTCGAAAACTGTTCGAGATAATAAAATTTCATTTTAACATTTGAATTCAGTGTAAAATTCTTTGTGAAATAAAAGGAGTCTCCTTTAAGGAGATGCCATCCGCTTAACGCAGTCTTGAGGTCTGGAAAAACTCTAAAACTGATGTCTAATACGCAGCCGTCTATTGAACTTTATTTAACTAAACTAAATTTACTAAAGTGCCTTGATCTTTTCATGTGATAAATGGTGGTATTTCATTTTTATGGTAAATCAAAGGGAATAATCATTTATCCTTACCGTAAAATTTTCATATTTTCATAGGAAATTGGAGGAATTGCCCT
Organism: Eupelops torulosus; assembly: GCA_034699185.1. NCBI lineage: Eukaryota > Metazoa > Arthropoda > Arachnida > Sarcoptiformes > Phenopelopidae > Eupelops > Eupelops torulosus. The sequence goes on along the minus strand of JAQGCE010000880.1, from coordinate 187 downwards.
GGACCAGTTTTAAGTTTTCCCATGTATTCTCTATGAGGAGTAGACTTAACGGTCCCAAAAACAGGCTGTTCATTGGTGGGTTTTGCTTGGGATGGCGCTAACGTGCTGTATGAAACTGAAATGAAAAACTTGTACCGTATTACCCCGCAAAAGAGCCCTGGGCCCTTTCGTGAAAAAAGCTCACGAG
>JAQGCE010000879.1:0-10313 GCA_034699185.1 Eupelops torulosus | reverse complement strand
CCAAACATTACATTACATTACATTTAATGTATTAAAACTAATATAACTTATTATTATTTTTATTTCAATACTATTTATCGTCAGTTAACGCATTATATTTCGCTATTTTTTACCGACGAATAGCTCTGAGTATCAGTTAGTTTATATCCAAAACAATATCGCAAATGCGTTAACTTTTCTTCTCAAGTCTTCACTCGTTTTTTTTTATTAAAAAATATTTTTTCCTCAGTTCTTGAATTTTTCCCTTTTTTCAAATCTTAATATTTTGCAATTTTTACGATTTTCTGATGACTTAATGATATATATTTTCCTAAACTCTTGAAAAAAGGGCCATTCATTAGAAAATTATTTTAGTATTCATGAGTCGTCAACCTTTTTATTTGGGAATTAATGTTACAATTAATTTGAATAATAATCCGGTGGACACTGCAATCAAAAGTGATCAGAATCGCCAATAATTGAGTAATATTATGAATTGGGATACGACTGGCAATGCTATCGCTTATTAGCGATCCTTTGGCTTAAATGCATGTAATCGTGTCAGAGCTCTCCAATCGATTTATTATTCATTGTCACAGAAAAAAAAAATAATATATCGACTATTCGTTTGTATATTCCTATTGAATAAAATACTAAATTTGTTTGTATTGAATACAAGTGTCAAATATATGTACAAAAACAGAATAAAAGTAAAGTTGTATTCGAGTTATGACGAAACAAAAGTCGAATGCGATCGCAATCATTGCCTTAATATAATGACTGGCATTTGTCCAAAGTCACGATGACTGAGCTCTCCTCTCCTCATCGAAAAAACAGTATCACTAGTGATCAATGCAATACCAGGTGAATTTTATTTCTATTTTATTGGGTGGCCATCATTCAGGCCTACATTAATTATTAGAGTGCATTACTTATGTCTTTCTCTGTCTCTCTCTCGCTCTCTCCCCTGAATTGTGTTTAATTGAAGGAGAGATACAGTGAACAGTTTGTTGACTATATGCAGCTGCGATGGCAAACATAGTTTTATGTAATTGGCAACACATCGTCCTTAATATAACATTATTTGGTCCCCTATTCTCTAATACTATTACTTTTACATTAAATAATAAGAGTGCCCCTAATAAATGCAGGTACCTTTATTCGAGCTGCCATTCCTGCCTACCTTTATATGAGAACGTTTTTATTCAGCACTTTTATTGGTCCAATATTTTTATCTGCCAGATGTGTATATGACTGGTGTGAACGGTGTGAATGTCCACTCGATTCACTTAAAAAAGTTTATTTCATTTTATTTAGTTTAGATTTGTGTAGACTTTTGTTGCCTTTTTTGTTGCCGGGATATAAACATATAATAAAAATCGTAATCGAGTTCTTATGACCGCTATATTTGTTGAATACAAAAATTTGTTTCATTTTTTTAATTTTATATTTAAAGCCCTTTCGATAGCCTCTAATCATTTGAGAGCTTATATGATATCTATTGAAACACTCGAAACCTTTTACTGATAACAAATTGTTTGTACACTTTTCCATTAAAATATATTTTAATAAAGGGGTCGTTGAGGTCATACCTTCTCTTGAGGTCATTCTAAAGTTCACTTTTAAATCCAAGAATAGAATTCAAATTTTATTTTGAATTCGATTTGAGATTCAATACAATTGGATAACAATTGGCAAGTGTTGGCCATCCATTCAAAATACGTAGGCCTGTATAGCCACACCAAACACACATTGAGTTGGTGCCAGAGCTGGTTTGATGGATAAAACAGCTGCTTTTATATCAAACAATTTAGTGTTTCATTGCATGCCTTCCTTGGCATCGCCTTCTGCTGTTGACCCCTCCATCAAATCTACCCCTAACCCCCTACAGCTGCATTTCCTTTTGCAGTGCTTGGGTCCAGTCATGATGATGGGTCTGATGGTCCGTTTGATTGCGACCCCTCTCTTTTATATGTGCCCCCATCTCGGTCTCACTCACTCTCTATCTCTGATACAATGCTCGTTCAGTTCTCTCTCTCTCTCTCTCTCTCTCTCTCTCTCTCTCTCTCTCTCTCTCTCTCTCTCTCTCCCTCTCTCTCCCCTTCTCTGAAAGCGTGAAAAAACTAAAAAAGTGCGATCAGAGCAACAATTGTGAGCTGCGCCTAACATACGTACACTTTCTATGTTTGCTTCGGCCGTGCAATTGGTCTTTGAGTTTCTTTTTTAGCTGTTGTGCTGTTCTGTTGCATATCTTAGGCTTTGTTCAAAAGAAGAGCTCAGATGTTAAGGGGATCGCAGTTTGCATTAAAGGGGGAAAGGATAGCAGTGAAGGCCCAATGCATGCGATGTTTGTATATACACTTTACTCGACTATTACTTGTTATATAAGAACAGAGCACTTCTCGGACCACTAAATATTGCTGACGGCGTGTCCACATTCAGGCGATGCGTATATAAAAGCTGTACTGAAGGTCAAGAAAAATAAAAAACTTGACAAAGAATTTATTGTACACCTGATGTACTGATCCGGTGGGGGTCCGCAACACTAGAATTGCTGCAAAAGCTATTCTCACAGCACAGCACTGTTGGCCAACGTTTTTTACTTTCATGAGTTGGCTATTCTTGTCGTTTCTTTGCCCTTGTGTTGAGCCTGTGTTGAGCCAGAGATCGACAAATTTTGTTTTATATCTGCAGTGATTTCATAGGGCGCGACCGACACGTCCGCCACATTCTCTGCACAGTTATCGATATGAATTACGACTGTTTTCCCTCACGTTTTTCCTTTTAATTTCTTTCCTCGTCGTCCTGTTTAACAATTCCGACAATTTTTCACCGGACAGTACGAGAGAGGGACTAATGAAGAGCAGCATTACGTTTGGCAACTCTTGCCTTCCTCTAAATCATTCTGAGAATCACTACCGCAGTAATGATAGTACAGCCAAACATAGCTCTCAACCAACAGATCGCTAACTGGGCGTTGCATTGCTTTCAGGCAATATTATGCAATCAACTGATGATCATATTTGATGCTCCCGTTGCTCCCGAACACGGCTTCTCCTTTCGCTCATAGGCTTCATAATTGTGCCCTACCTTTCCTTTAAAATAATTCAGAGACTATTTGCGAAAAAATATGCGAAAATAAGAGACACTCTTATAAACCATTTTATAAAATTTATATCACATAAGAGAGCTTTTCTTTGGAGAAGTGTCGACCCAACTCTCCCTTAAGTATGGCTACTCGTTTAGAATCAGTGCATTTATTTGGGTTCCCATCGAGCCATCCATCTCTTGATGATGTTGTTGACCCAATCAATGCACAATCCATTGAAAAATATGTATAAAAGCCACACACTGGGGCTATTGGAGGGACAACTGTACAGAATATTATGCAACAAATGTGTGTCTTTAAGGAAAGGCTCTGAAATTCGTTTTTGGTTATAAGTCTGAAGCTTTATATGCTTTCAAATAATTTCTAAATTTTCCATATCTTTTGATTTTTGCATTACTCATAGCTTTTAGCTTTTTATGCCATTCTTTGGGCAGTTTCTCAATTTGTCTAAAGTAGAAATAAAACAAGAATGTGTTGGTTAGGGTGTGTGCCCACAACTCTCACAACCCGATGTCCTTATGTAAGCGTAGGCTTGGCTAAATGACCATGACTATCACTATCAATGTAGGATATGTAGGATGCAGTCGAATACATTGCAGAGCAAACCATTCATCTAATAGTTGGCTCAAATGCAGGGATGGGCTCTTCAGTCCCGGTCCATCTCTACATGAAGCTCGTCTTTGCAGGGGTTGTACACTATTTGCAACTTTTTTTTATAAAACAAAATTTATGTTCACATTCTTTATATTGTGTTAGCATTCGTTCGTTCGTTAGTTAATAAGTGGCAGCCATTAAGTCATACATTTATATTGCAGTAGAGCTTAAAAACTACGACTGACATCAGTCCAATCAGAATCACAAACTAAAGACTGGTCTGAAGTGCAATTGCAAAACGCCATAGACTGACCTTGAGGTCAACAAATATTAAAAATATCCCGCTCTTCGGTCCAACACAGAATACGCCTATTAATAAAACAAAGTAAAAATATAAAAACCAAATAGTTTTCCATCAATTGATAACAAAGTTCATAAGCAGTGAAATGTTTGCATATTTGTGAGGGACTGCCAACCACTTGACCTCAAATCGTATTGAACTAAGCATTAGAAGAGAATTTCCAAATAAAAAACTAACAAATCCTTAAGTCTTATGACATATTTTCGACAGTTTTAGACGAGTCTTACGTAATAACAAAATAATAAGTTTGAGAAAAAAACTAAAAAAATTGAATTAAAATTATCTCTAATTAACATTTTGAACACTTTTTCTTTAATTATCGTTTTTAACTAAAATTATTATAATTTAAAACCTAAACAATTATTACGAGAAAGTGAAGACTCGCTTAAAAAACAAGTCTTTAACTAATGAAATGACCAAAAAATGGAACAAATTATTATAAATTTTCTTAAATATCATTGAATAGTTGTTTTTTATTCTTAAACAAATCATTTTTTTCTGCAACTCATTATCTTATCTCTTATTTGATTCAATACATCAAATATATGACGAATTTTCCTATTTTTTGGATTATAACAACTGATTCGCAATCATTGATAAATAATTTGAATTTCTTTGCAATGATTTTATAGAAAGCATTGAAAGAATAGTAAAATTCAAATATAAATATGATTTTTCGGGAAAAGTATGTTTTAAAGAGAATGAAAATGAAGTGACAGTTGTTTCATACGTTAAATGCTCTCAATTTATGCCAAAAACATATTTCAAAAGTTGACAAATTTTTTTTGGAAAAAGTCAAACCTAATAATTATTGAGAGCACAGCACATAATTATTATTATTAGGGAATTGAATCCAATAGTATTAGTGACCGGAAAAGGAGAGCAGAATTGGGAAATCTATTGAAAAGATTTTTTTCAATCGTCTTATTGTTTGGATTTTTTTTGTGCACAGTTATTAGTTAAGGCATATGAGAGACGATCCGATCAGTGACCCAATAATGAATAAAAGTATTTTGTTGGGCACAGGTATTTCATCGGTTAAAACGGCATTTCTGTTAAGTTTATTATATGTTGTAATGGTTTGCATTCATTGGCCATAAGATGTGCTAAAAGTTTTAAAATGTCTAACCAGTTGTTGGCCTCTTCGCGACCACTTTAATAGAGTGCCGGTGCCTCACGTATGAGCTGGACGGTCAAGCACCTGCCTGTGGGCACAATCACGCGGCAAAACATCTTTCCAGAGCCAAAAACTGGTCTGATTTGTTGCTCCGGGTGGACATTCCTTCACTTGCATAACTGGATGACCTTTTCATTGGCAAGTCTTATAAGTGTTATCCGACCACTCGAGCAAAGCCCACAACAAGACCTGAAATCTCTCAAAGATATCAGATATTTATGCCGTAGAGAACACATGACTCCAAGAGAGAGGTCATATCAATACACAGACCTTTGTTTAGAACTATTTTCTTCAAATATTATTTTCCAGAATTATCTCATTATTTAATCTTAAATAAGGAGCAAAACAGTCGATGAGTGACCGACAGTAGGATTACCCCTACAGACAGTCAGTCAGTTAGACATAAATAACTAAAGTCTTAGTTATGCAGTCATTAGTTGTAAGTCATATCACTTGATATGTTAAGCATTGAAGGAATCCCTACTCAATGGTCTGCCGGTCGACGACCTTCACTGCGTCCCTCTTATGCGATCGCACACTCCATCCCCTGATCAGTGCTTTTGGCACAACTCCATTGCCTTATATGGCCTAAAGCGCACTTTGGACCAAAATGTTAGGTTTGGGTCATCAGACAGTTATATAATATATAAGCAATGCTTACACAAGAAGGAGAGCCAAAAGAGGCCCGAAATTCATTTCTACTCAATCGGCGGTCATTCGCCTTTCACTTTATATATAAATATATATGCTGTCCGCCAGTTGTCCCCTTCTTTTAGGGCTGCCAGAGATCCTCTCATGGGAGCAGAAAAGCAAAGAATGGATGCAAAGGGGCTATCAATGCCTTAACAGGGAATCACAGGGAGATTGGGGAGAGAGAGAGAGAGAGAGAGAGAGAGAGAGAGAGAGAGAGAGAGATTGAAAGAAAATATTGGATTGCATTTGTATTACGTCTTTATGTCTGGAAGTATTTAGTTCTTTACAGGACTTCTGTTAGGCCTCATTGAGGATCCCCTCCAGAAATAAGACTATGAGTAAGCGTAACGGTATTGGCACTGGTCTGTAAGGCTGTTACTGTATCTCAGGTTATGATTGACCGCAAAGACCAAAACCTAATGGGTGTGAATGATGTGAATCACTTAAATAGCAAATTGAGTCTCGAAATGATGCGAAACTCAGTGATCATAAAGTGTAGTGAAAAATATTTTAGACTACAGTATCAGTTGTGAAGACTGACTATTGACTACTGACTTATTTATTTGAAACCTTAATGTTGTGAATAGCCTTACATACGATGTGATGCATAAAATGGTTATATAAAGTGATATAAATATAACTGAGAAGTAGAACAACGAATGGCTATATTCTGACAAAAAGCCAAAACAAGTGCAACAAAGCCAAAGCCAAAGCGCTATCACAAGCTATCAGTGCAGATATGAGAAGCACTGGCAGACCATATCAGGCGAAAGAAAGTGGAGAGGAAACGAACTTATTTTCTAAATGATTATACTTATGACCATTTCATTTGCATGAGTGAAATGAATATCGTTCTCTATGGCAACCCATACATGTTCTCTGCGACTATGCATTCGATAATATATATAAAACCGTTATTGTGCTGTGCGCTTTCAGTGTTGGGCTCTCACTATGATTTGCCCCCTTTTGTCCCCTCTTTCTTCTTGTCTTATTAGAAAGTCACGAATTTATCCTGGGGGAATGGAATTTGCTTTTTATAAAATACTGTACATTATATTACGTTACAAACATATACTGACTATTCATTGCTTTATATAACAGTCAATGCATTGCTTTTCTATGCAAACCATTTTCTGATCACTTCTTACAACACAAATGTCTGCCAAAGAGTCGAAAGAATTTTAAACTCAACCAAAAATTCAATCTCTTCTCTAAATGACAGCAAAATTTTATTTTAGTTCCAAAAGTTTCTTCCCATTTGACTCAAAATAACCATTGGTTTACGATTTGCCAAATAATGTCCAACACTCACATATTTTAGATCATCTTTCAACTATTTAAACATTTACTATTTAACCTGAATTTAGGCAAAAATATGAGTAAGATCTAATTTGAATTGCCAAAATCGAGATGATTTGAAGGCCTGGAATTCAGGCCGACTGCCATTTGACAAACATTTTATTTATTTTGCGTTTTTGTGATAATAATTAATATTATTATTTAACGCATCATTAAATAGGGGTTATGTCTGTTGGAGGAAATCGGGTGTTGTATGAGTTGTGAGACAACACAACAAATAAAATTATTATCAAATGGTTTTGTCCTTTTCTTGACCCGATAACCACCCAATCAAACAATAGAGGCCTCAATAGCCATCGCTCTGCCCTGTGAGTAGGTGAACAGTGCCAGCTCTCCAACTATGGGCATTAGAGGCGCATCACGAATGTAAGCACTGATAGTATTGTCAGTATTGGAGGCGATGTTTATATTACGCACTTTTATCATGAGTTATGTTATCGCATCTTAAGGTACCTAAAAGTAAAGTTTAGTTTCTGGCAAAAGGCATTCGGCACAGCATTTGCTATTTGGCGGATGCGATGCACTGTTAGCTAAGACTTCAGTTTCTTTCAGTTCATATACCGATCCAACTGCCAGTGCTGTGAGAAGAGCTGTTTGCTTGTGATGGCAGCGATACTAAAAATAAATTTTAGGCTACTCTTCGCCAGTTAAGGTCAGGTCCGCTGAAGACCAGCTAATTATAGAAAGACTTGTGCTTTACAGTAGTGGTAATGTTGAGCGCTCTCATAGGCATAGCTGTTCTCTATTGCTGTTCATTATTTGCTTATGTAATGGCTTTGAAGTGAAATTCTGACAAAACACACGTGTATTGCAATACAGAGCAGAGTTTAAATCAAATGAGATGAAAAGTTGGACCCACACCCAAACCCAATTCGCAGAGAACAGCACATCATCTAACTTTAGTTTCCTCCACAATGCCAGTTGTGAATACCAGCCCAGAGTGCAGTCGAGCACTGACTATCAGTTGATGAGCACTAATAATAAGCGAACGAACGCTTTCGCAATCCCTATCCCTATCAATGCCTTCAAATGACAATTGGATTCTTTTCTTCTCCCTTTTGGGCTCTTCTTTTGTCATATGAGAGCACAGTCTATACTCGACATTATGGACTAGAATATGGTCTGTATTGGAATTGCATTTAATAATATTACGTCTGGGAATTGATTGCCACCAATATATCTAAATGGTATACAATCTTCTTTACAATAAACTGCACTCCCCTACAGACTTACCACTAGAATGAACTCTGACCAGAAGCCTATTGACACAATCGGTTTAATCTATTAGAACTGTCTTTGTTTTGTTTGAGGTCTTAGTGAAGTCATTTCGGTTGAGTTAACGCTTATATTTTTGATAGAAATTCATGTTTTTATGGATTCAATCGCAATGATTGCCTCTATTGGTGTCATAAGAGCCTCAAAATCGTGTATTTTCTCCAATTTTGGATAATTTCAATATTTGATTGAAAGTAAAATGTTTTTGCTCTGTTTGTCGGCCTAACCGTCAGCTGCAGTGATCGCACTCTTGTTTTTGTTGTTATTACCGTTTTTTATAACACATATTGTCAACTGTCCTAAACTAACCTAGCTCAGCCTAACCTAATGGTCACAAATATGTTGAATTAGTTTTTGATCATTGAATGAATTGATTCCAATTGAGAGCGATTGCAATGAATGACTGATTATTGTATTATTGATTGCTTTGAGAGCTTTGATAACAAAAAAAGAGCAGTGACTGCAATGTGTCTTACATTGGATGGCCTTAACGTCAATACCTATGGCTTTGCTTAGGAGGGCTTCACTGGTCATCCGGTTGACCTAAATTTCGATTATAACAGTTAGTACTTCACTGTCTGAATATCAATAACATTGTAAACAACTTTTGGTCAGTTGGAAGGACTTTTCGTTTAACTTTTAGACCGACTCTACTGACAATTGTAGAGTCCGTCAGACTCTATGACTGTTCACTTTGTGTTAGTATTTGTCAGTACTCGGACTGTTTGTTAATATTTATTTGACTAAAGCATTGGTCTTTCGAGTATGCGTTTAAGCTCAAGGTCTGGTCCGGTCCACTAACTTCTAAATAATGACCTATAAACGTCTAGACCACAGCAGACCAGACCAAAAGCTCAGTTACGTGAAAGCCAGTACTCAGTTTGTGTGTAACTATTTTTTGGGACAGTTGTCCACTTTATGTCATGCTTTTCATATATTATGAGTGTTTTGACCACAACTTTCTGTGAAATAGACATAAAATTATTCTCGAATTTTAGTTTAAAATATTATTCAAATATTAAACAAAACTCTGAAACTAATGTCTTCTTCGGATTCTGAAACAGCTTTGGACGAGACATCACTTTCGACGACAATCACTTCACCAATAATCGGAGGGACACAAACAGACTCTTCTCCAGCACATGAACAGCACCAGACGTTATGTCAGGATATTCTCGTCTGTGGTGTTTGTCAGCGAGAGTTCGCATTACAAGACATCTTGAAGTTTATATCACATAAAGTGAACTCTTGTAGTAATAAAGAAAACTGTAGACTAAATGCGTTCAATAATACCAGTGATGATGACTTGGATGACATCGACAACCAAATACCTGTTAATAGTGATGACAATCCAACAGAAGATAGTAATATAAATAATAGTAATAATAGTAATAATAATAATAATAATATTAGTAATAATATAAATGAGTCGAACAACAGTCCGGTTATGAATGTTATAAATGTGCGAAAAACAACGCCAAGTATTATAAACAATTCTCAACGCCATAAGTTGATTAGATTGAGACACAATCGGTTCCATTCTCATCGTAGTCACAGTTTGTTTAATAGTTCTTCACGTCCTTCCGATTCGAGTCCTGCCAACAGTGCAAATCCCGGTGAAAAGCGAACTGTTGCCGACGCGCACACCAACACAATTAATTCAGGTAATTAATCCATATTAACCCAATACGTGACTCACATCCCAATTGCAGACCCACTCTTCCGTTCACTTACCAGCTCTCTCTCTCTCTCTCTCTCTCTCTCTC
>JAQGCE010000878.1:0-10313 GCA_034699185.1 Eupelops torulosus | reverse complement strand
AAAGCTTAGACTAAAAGGAATTCACATACAAAGCGGTGTATGGGAGGACATATTGAAGGCCAGAAAATGCAATTTAAAATTATCCAAAAAATGCTATATTTACTGAAAGAGTACTCTTCACTGCAATACACTTCTCTACTAATAAGCATTCTTTAGATATTTTAATTTGAGTGAGAATGTTTTTATAACAAGCTCAAGTTTGAAAATCCCCCGCCATTGCACAACCCTTCATAATAGTCAACTGAGTTTATGTTAACATTTGACAAAAAAATATGTAGTCAACCATAACATATCCAAATATTGTCCACATATTTTATGATATAATGTTCACATTGTAATTTGAAACGGGGACAATCTGTGTTAGAACAATAGCCTTCAGTCAGTTAGTCATTCAGTGAATAAATACATTTTTTTAAATAATAGCTTTGGTTAAAATTGAATCTAGTCCTGGTCACTATTGTCATAAACGTGTAATATAAACTTAATAATTATTTGAAAGAAATTCCTGTAGTTTAGATTATTAGCAAGTAAATATATATCTATTTATCTGCAGTAGATTTCATTTCATTTTATTCACTCAATCATTTCAAGGCATAAATTATAAGCATAATCAATATCTTAATCGAAACATGCACATTTTCAAAACTAGGTCAGCTGAAACCTTGATTTGTATCTCCTGTATCTAAAATTATTCTAGTCACTTTCATAGATGACAAACAGGTCATTTTGAATAAATCAAATTTAAATTGAATTTATATCGATTTTTGAATAAATAAATGATTTGTAAGAATAAAAAGAACTCATTTTTAGATATAATATACAAAAAAAATTTACAAAAAATGGTGAAAAAGAGTAGGGCAGCACATAGCCAATAGAATGAATACCCGTGAGCGCTGTGCTTAAGATGACCAGGATTTTAATGTTATTTTTTCATGAAATTATCTTGATTTTTTTGTTTTTAAGAAATTGTAGACAATTTCAATTAAATGAGATTCGATTAAACAGAATTTAAGCTCTACTTAACATCATCATTTCTTTTTGCTAGAGTTATCCTACTCATTCTCCATTTGACTGCCAGGATTGACAATTCCTTGAGCTTAACTTGCAATTGAGTCAATTAATATTATTTTCAGTTGAATTGACATAAATTCTAAACAGAAATGTTCTCAATATTCAGTTGTGATTGAAATCCAAATGATTTGAACGGAAACCAAATGAAGCAAAACTTTGATTCCAATGTTTATTCCCAACTGTTATTCAAAGAAAATGATTGTTTCAAAGATACAAAACGAGTGTTGAGTTTGCAAATACAGTTCGTTAGTATTTAATTTGATTCACTCATTCAATGGTTCTCTTTATTGAATGGCAACGCTTCCAATTAGGGGTTTCCTTATTCGCAGATAATATTGAAAACAAACTAAATATTTAGTCGTATTTTGTAATTGAATTTTTCGCTGTCTTTGCACTAAACAAATGAATTATTTAATTAAATGAAAAAATTGTCAATTTATTAAAATTTGATAAAATTATGTGAATGGCGATCCACTCCCTCTTTATAAATATTCATAATGGGATATAACCAGAGCTGTTAAGAAATTTGTCAAGGTGGGATTATACCTTTTATTGTAATTGACTATTTCTAACTAAGAGGCCATTCCATGAGACCATTCTTTCATCTTATCAGTAATTAGCAGAAAGTGATCAAAGTTTCGTAATGTGAGTCCTTTTTATTAATTACAAGAGTGTATACAATGATATATCCAAGTTGAGTTATGGATTCATTGTAGCGAAAAGAGAACACAGCCATCACTTTTGATTCTTTTGGCTCTTTATATCTGACCCAATGATAATAATTTTATTTCATTCTATTCCTGAGCTGACCATAAAATTTCTAAATTAATTTAATTTTGTTCTGATATTTATGAGTCAATGAATTGATTATTCAATCAATTAAATGAATGAAATATCAATCCTTTTTCCCTTAAATAATAGTTATTTTATTTGAGAATTAGTTTTATCGATCATTCTCTTAATAAATTGATCAAAAGGCAAGGTAATCTCAAAATAAGCTTTCATATCAATTGCTCCCCTATCGTGCTATTCAACTAATATCTGATAATTTTTTACTAAAGGTTTAGTCGATATTCTTTTTATTGAAAAGAAAGACATTTTGGAAGTCAAGTAAAAAATTATTGGGAAATGTACTCTAACTCTAACTTTCAATAAATAATTGAATTAATAGATTAGTTGATGAGTTTGTTTGGCATTCTGTGAGTGACAAACATTACGTAATATAATTTGGAAAAAAGTCTTGAGTTAATGACATCTAACAACGTGTCGAAAAGAGATAACGAATCCGTTATTCACTTCATTCTCTATTCCTTATATTTGTGTCGACACCAACATTGAAGCCCTAAAACGCAACAGTAAAGCAAATTAAAGATATGGCAGTGCTTTCCATTCATAAACATCACATAAAAAAAGAAATAAAAGAGCAGATGCCTTCTACTTGTATATACCGGTGCTTTTAGTGTCATTGGTTTTGTACACATTCTATGATCCAAAACAGTGTTTAGTTCGCAATCAGATATGTGTTTGGATCGGACTCTCAAACATATTAGGAGTCCTACTATTACTTTGTTCTTTCTATTAAACTACAAACAAATAAAAGATAAGGATTTCTGCAATTTTTCGTTATATGGATGAGTCTTCAAAAAAGCACTTTAAAAATATTCATGCTCACATTCAATTGCTCTCTAGAGTTAAAAGTGTTTCAAATAAATCATTAATTTTTAACAAAAATAATAAATTTAAAATTTGTATCAAAAATTATAATACAATTATTTTTGTTGTTTTTGTTTGAAACTAAGAAACTGGACCTATATTAAGAAAGAGTGAATAATTGCCTGTGAATGTAGCTAGATAAAGTGATCATAATTCAAACAATGATGTTTTAATATTGTTAATATACATTTTGTATTTTTATTTCTATTAAACATAGTTTTTAAAAAGATATTCAATGTTTTGAGTCAAGAGTCTTGAAAACTGATTGCATTCATCTTTTATATAATACCAGATATTCTGAACAAAGTTTGTCTTTTAATTGCTTACTTAAACTAATTTAAATTATTAAGACTTTTGCAAATAAAATGCTCTTCAATGCAATCTTGAAATAATTAAAAACATGAAAAAGAGTTTTCTTCTATAATAGATTTCTTGAAATGAATAATTTAACAAGCTACCTATAGCTGCTATTAGTTTGACTCAGTGATGGCCAAATTATAAATGGCACATGAGTTTCATGAATAACTACCTGGCCAAGGCTATCTGGCCAATATTGAAATCATGTTTTTGAATTTTTTTTCAAATTATATTTTTAAAATGATAATAAGGAATACTGCCTAGATCATGTACAATAAATAATCTTAAATAAAAATCGACTTTTCATAATGACCCACAAATATTTGTAATTACAATTTGTTTATATATATATAAATCACCTATCAAACAAACATTTCAGATAAATTGACATTAGTGCTTTATATTAATTCCAACAGATAGACTGATTAATCAGCCAATAGAAAGACTAAGATCAATCACTTTAATCAACCAATTCTTAGCCACAAATCTTGTGATTTATACGAAATTATTAATATATTAAATGAATCACAAATTTATTTAACAAAATATATTAAAAATAATCGATTTTATATTTTTTTTCAGCAATAATCCATTTCACCATGAAAATTTTTATCTTATTTCATTGAATGACGAAATTCGTGTATTCGAGGAATTTATTGAATATTTTAGTTTTAATTAAAATTTTATACCTATAAAGACTCATTTGGTTCGAAATACTTAAATTGTAAGTTCGTAATTCAATTAAAACCTAGATTAAACCAGATATTCGTGCATTCTTTGAGGAATAATTGCTCAAATTATTATTTTACTCAGTTTAATCAAATTTCAGCAAGCAATATTTGTGAATCTTGCATCTACCCAATTTCTAAATTAGAATCAAGTTAAATAAGAATAGTTTTGTTGTTTATCCCTCCAAAATTCACCCTTAGATAATCTGTAAATAAGATCGAGATTTTTTGAAAATCTTCAATTTGATGGAAAACGTGAAAAGTGTTTCTGGAGATCACTTTCTAGAGATCATAATTGGGTTAAAAAATATCGATCGAAAATCAGTTTTTTTCTTATGTTTTGTCAAATTTATGTCTTTTTCGATCTCTATTTTCAATTCTTTATTTATTTGATTATTTTTTCGACAAAAATCTGAAATCGAAATACTTATGAAAAAAATTGCTTCTATTTATGTCCAGAATTCTTCATTTTTTCTCTCTTTCATAATTGGGTTGTGAGTAAAGGAAATCCTATTCTTTTAAAATTATCTCAAAATATAAATCAAATTATAAATAATGAGTCGAAAACATTAATCAAAAGTTTGAAAAACTGAAACCACAACATCATTAAAACACATCTTGTAAATATTTCTGGACAATAAGCTTATTCCAAGCTCATTTATTATGTTCATTACTTATTTTAAAGAAGTCAATGGATTAAATGGATTTTAAACCCAATTCTAAGTGACTTAAAAATGTCTTTTTTTGAAATTCTTTTAAAAACTAATGGATTTTTCATATTTTTTATAAACATTTTTTGTGATTTATGGCGACTTATGTTAAACAAAGTTATTTTTCTCAAAATCATTACTTATTTGTGTGAACACAATATTTAATTCTGTAATAAATATTATGAATATTTTAATAATTTTTTACATTATTGAATATCGTTGAAAATGATCGGAAATGTTTTAATACAGAGGCTGTGCTCAGGGTAACTCTAATAGATCAATTGAAAGAAAGATATTAGACTCTTTGAGTGAAAGAGATTATTAAAATAGAAGTATATTGTTTAGGCATAACTAAAGCAGTAGTTTTTCTCTAAAATATAGTCTAAATATAGAATAATCATGCTCAAATTTCATGTTCCATGAGTTTTGCGAAAAAGAAAACTTTTGAACTGAAAATATAGGAGTGTTTATCGATGTCATACACATAACCGAAATGACATATTTCGAGTGACAGTGGGTTAGAGTCTTGTTATAGAGAAAGGCATTCGTTCGCAAAAAATCAATTTTTGTTATATCACATAAAATAGGAAGAAATGAAGCGCTCCGGGAGGCTTTTCCAGATAATAGAACATTTTTCATATTGGCCAGACATAGAAGACATAGATGGTACCTATTCCTCTAAAAATTCTTCACTCACTTTCAAATTCAAGAGTTCTATATTTTGACACTTCTTTGACACTTTTTCATTGAATAAACCAAATATTTGACACAACCATCAAATATGTTCTCACTTTAAGTAAAAGTCTTCAAATATCACGATTTTTAATTAAAATATCATTCAATCATTTAATTGATAGATTGAAAATTGTATTTTAATGACATTTGCCATTAACACAAAAGAGAACCTAGCATAAAACCTCCTATAATCAAAAAGCCATTAAACTTCTTAAAAATGGACCAAAAGTCAAGAAAAACCTTTCATAGGACAAAGGGTCAGGTATCTTGGCGATTCATTGAGAGCACTGATTCTAATCCATTACTTCTTTTGGAAATTTGAATTTAAGTGAAATGTAATTCAAAGTCACTTTAATTTGTTGAGCGCTTTAAAAGAACAAAACATTTTGGCGTTCAATAGATAGCAATCAAAAACAATTTATTTAATTTTCAAATTCCTTTCGAGACATTATTTGAAGTCTAAATATAAGCTTTGAATCAATTCAAGCAAAAAATTCTTAGAAAGGCTTTTTTCCATTAGTCGGTTAAGGAGATGCTCCTGTTTTAGAGTTTTATTCTACCCTTCATCATCTTTAGAAATGAATTGGTGATGTCTTTTTATTTTTGTTAAATTTAAAGTATTTTAACAATTAAAATAAATTTAAACTTGCTTAATACCCTAATTACTGAAATGAAGAGCAAAAATACTTATATTAATGAAAGAGAGATTTGATTTTTATTTTGTTTGTGTCAAAGGGTTATCTTAAGTGGAACTCAACAATAACTTGAACATGGTTAGAGGCTTTGTGAAAGGGATGTCACTTTTTAACAGATTTGTAATAATAATAATAATAATAATAATAATCCGTTAACACATTTATTGAGATATTGTGATATGTATTCAATGAAATAATATTTGTTGGCAGACATTGAGTGAAAGATTAGTCTTTTTTTACTCAAAGTTTTTCACATTTCTTGAAAATTTTGAAAGGCTTTCAAATTCAAAGAATGAAATAAATTATTTGGTCTCACATTATATTAAAAATATTTTACTCTTTTTGCTAACAATTTCATAAAGAAAACAAGTCATACGCTTATTATTAAAAACACAATATTTTTGCCAAGTTGTTTAAAAAGTAAAGGAAGTCTAAGGAAAGTAAATTAATAGATTTCAGACAGAAATCTTAGGGAGAATAATGTTGGCCTCTCTTTTAATGGCTAAATATGGCTCTCAATACACATTAATTTCTTTAATCCATTTTTGTGACAAAATTTCCAAAATTTATAAGAAAATGGAGGAAATTGGTTAAGAGGTTCTGATGGCTCTAAACTCAAGGCCCCTTTGTCGTATCCCCAGGTATAATATATTGGCACATAATATATATATATATATATATATAACATCATTGTTAACTTATAAACACGGGTTATATATATATAGAGGTCATAAATTGCAACTTATATTGTGATTACAGTTTACTTTTTGCAAAAATGAAATATTAATGATATAACGATAATATAATATTATCTATATTTACTCATTTCATATGACTGCTCAGAATTAAATTAATCTATTTAAATAACAAATGTTAAATTCTTTTACATTTTATGATGGCTCATCTTGCCAAACTAATAGAAAATATCATAATCTTTTTATTTTAGCTAAAATCAGTGGTGGCCAAAGGAGAGTATTTTGAAAAATCACCAGGGTCGAAAAACTGGCAAAATACCCCGGCCCCATAGAATTTTTACGGAAAGACCCCCTCATTCGGCCTGGCGAAGGATCTCCCTCTCGGCCACCATTGGCTAAAATTAAAATTATTAAAAAAAAACTTTTTTTAAAAAAAAAGTCATATTTCTATAGAAAGCATTTGATTTAATGCCATTTTTGATTGATATTCAATGTTTACTCAAAATATGTATCCTTCAAACGTTACTTCAAAGCCAATTGATTTAAACATAACCGCAATAAATCATAAAACATCGAAGAGTGCAAAACAGCTCTCTCTCTCTCTCTCACTCTCTCTCTCTCTCTCTCTCTCTCTCTCTCTCTCTCTCTCTCAACTTGCTAAAATTTGAGATTATGTAAATGTTTGTTAACAGAATAATTTCTGTTTTGAATTATATGGAAAATATGGTAAAAATACTATTAAATGAGAAAACAATAAATCAAATAAAACAAGAAATTAATGTGAATTTACTTTTATATGAGATAATAATGTATTAAATAAAGTAATTATTGTCTAATTAGTGGAGAGAGAGAATTGTGTGGGAATTGTGCTCAAAATTTTGATTTAATCGTTTCTAAGTTTGAAATGACTCAACAAATGAACTTACAATATAACTAATAAGTTATATTTAGAAAAATATTTATTATAAATTAAATCAAATAAAAATCCACAAAAGCATTGAAAATCTCTTATTTGGAGATAAGTTGAATTGTGAGCGGATGACTTGACAAGGAAGACTTAATGAAGACATTTGATGTGGTATTATATGAAAATCCTATTTTTCAATGTATTTATATACAGAGCTTAAAAGAAAATGAGTTATGAAAAAATTGCTCCTTTATTCAATCGATACGTCAGTCTATTGTAGTATCAAATGTTTCAAAACAATTGAAAGTGAGCTCAAAATGATATTTTCATAAATAATTAAAAAAGAGAGATTTGATCTGACACTATATTGGAAGAGTTCTATCGATGGTATTATAGATTATTAATAATTGTTTGGCGAAATGTCCCGCACTTGCAGTGAATAATTGATCTAAAGATGTGCTTTCACTTTAATTTGGTGAATGCATTTACTATAGGTTTTATGGCATGAATTTGATGGCAAAATAAGTTTAATTATAGTGATTTTGAAATCCATTACTGTTTAGGTTTGTTCTGTTATTCGCATAAAGTTTATTATTTGAGCGCTTATTAGATGAAGGCATTGAATGAATGAATGCATGCAATTAAGTCTATTATTTAAGAATCAAATTCACCGCTTTATATATTAATCACATTTCGTTTATTATTAAGTGATGTGAAGTGATGTCAAAATTGTTTCAAAATACTTTTCAAATTATATTACCAGAGAATAACCAAATCATAAATTTGTTTTTGACCACTCATTTTTAAAATTTAATGGAAGGCTTGTGCGCTCTATTATCTCAAATTTTATTTTTCATTTAAATCTGGCTTTTAAACTATTATGACCAAGACCACATTATTATATAGAGTTTACCTTAAAAATATGTAAAGTTATTTCAAATGTCATTATTTCAAAGGGTTTTCAATATGTTCAAGGGTATTGTCTACTTTTAAATAAAGTATTATTTTGTTGAAATACTTCTTTAAAAATTGAAATTATTTCAGAATTTTTTCTACAAATATTTGCAGACGTTTTCAATTTAATGCAAGACTAATGTCAAAAGTTTTATCTTATATTCTTTTATCTCAAACTTATAAATTTATATAGAATAATACCATGAGCATCTAGCTCTACTCTATATTCTTAAGGTTTCTTTGCTAAGAGTCTCCACATTTATCTGTTATTTTTATTTTCAAATGTGAATATTCTGTTTAAAACTTAATCTCAAAGAAGTTATTTGTTGAAAAAAATAAGAATAATGTTAAAATTTAAATCTGGTTCATTTCATTCTAGAAATTCTGGTTTCCTTCCTTTTTTAAATAAACATATTCTTTAATTCAATGAGAATAATCTGGTCCTTTTTTAAACTTTTCTATTTCATGAATAATTCGTGTAATAAATTACATATTCAAAGAAACCTTTCATATATTCATGAGTTCTAAGTCAATAGAAGATTTTGAATTCAAATTTCATATTTTGCTTAAAGAATCTTGCATATTCAAGCAACTAACAATAATTCAAATTCGCAAAAAAGTTTTTAAAAGTATTCTTTTAAATCAATTTATTTAATTTAAAAATTAATTTATTATTTTTAAAAATCTTTGTATTGATTAAAGAAATGATAATAAATGTGAAATCGATTTGAAATTTAATCCCTTTTAAAAGAACTCATTTGAATAATCGACAAAATAATATTCCTTTTATAGGACTCATCTCAACAATAAACCCATTATTGACTTATTTAATGAGAAATTAAGTAAATTTTGACATAATATTGTAGTACATAATATTGTAATACCAGTTCGTAATGAATTTGTTTTGTACTCAATCCATAAGGAATTTTATTGATTGAAATTTGCATGCTTAAAATGCCTTTACTTTATTCCTAAGAATTTATTTATGCTTCAAACTAGAAACCAAGTCTATCCAATTCAAAGACACAGAGAAAGATAGTGTTCCAAAAACACAAATTGAAAAGATGCAAATTAACCCATTACATATTTACAATAAAATTCATCGATAACTTGGATAAAACAAAATTGAATTTTTTAGCTAAAGAATAAATTTGAAAAATATGTCGAATAAGTGTAATAAGACTCTTTTTATATTTATTATGAGAGTGCATAATATGTGTGCCCAATATTAATAAATTTAATTTGGTTCAAATCACTTGAGAAATGTAATATAATTTATACCAAAAGCAATTTAATATGAATTCATTATATTTTTGAGCGATACCTCAATTTTAACCATGATAAGTTTCGACAGATTTCGTAATCCAATTGGTCACAAGCCGTTGACGCACAACCTACTACTACTACTACTACTACCCTCAATATTCTTTGCCATATTATATGGCCCATATATATATATATAAGGATTGCCTCATAGAGTAGAACTCAATATATCTTATGCTAATCTTATCGTCATATATTCTCGATTTTAGCTTGGAAAAACAAAACCTTCTACCATCTTCTGAACATTAGTTTACTATCAGGGATGGGCAAGCTACTCGTAATTAGGGGGTCCCGAAAATTTTGAAAATAGGGGAGTATTGCGCACTTTTGAAAACCTTCACAGACCTAGTATCTGTCCATAGACGTAACGTTAAACTTTCTGAAAAATTTTCCTAGGGGGGGGAGTTTCGAGACAAAACTAGGGG
>JAQGCE010000877.1:0-10324 GCA_034699185.1 Eupelops torulosus | reverse complement strand
ATTTCATGGTTAAACCACTTTTTTCGGTGTTTCTGAAGGTTTTTAAAAAATGGCGGGAAAAAAATTATCCCCCCCCCTGGAGCCAAAAAATCCTGGAAAAATCCCTCCCCTGGAAGGAAAATTCAAAAGTCCCCTACCTGGATTTCCCCCTGGAGCCTCGAAGCTTGGCCATCCCTGATTTAAATCGATTCTAACTCTCAAATTCTAAGCAACACTAAATCAACTTGTATATTTAGTATTAAATATACGAATATAGCTAACAATTTGTATAATTAAAAGTACTAGTAAGTTATAATTAGAACTTAATTAATTAAAATAATCAATAATTGGTTTATAAATAGTTTAATTCAATTTATTACCGATTTTTGGAAAAAGACATAAAATGTGACAAAATTATAATCGACTCGAAATGAAATTATTATAAAAATTGGAAAATTTATTGATTCAATCAAAAGACTAAACAATTTTAATAAAAGGAAAAAAATGATTGAAAAACAATTTTAAATGTATTACATATTATTAGAGTAAAACATAAAATATCTATAATTCTAATGCATTCTTAGCGATAAATTCCAAGTTTTAAGTTAATGGCCACTCTTTAGACAATTCTACCGTAAGGTATGTTTCAAGAGTACATCCAAATGTTAAACAATATGTCAAATGACAGCACTCTTTTGGAATTCAATTGTTATTAATGAGAAAAATTATTAAATAAATATTCGGGTTTTTTGAGAACTATTTTTATACTTTAAGGAAATTAATCGATTGGTTTGGGTTTGGGATCAATACTATTACTCAAAATATCTTACGATTTAATTCCTTTACACTAATTGTCACATAAAATATTGGAAGTAAAGGAAGGATTAAATTCTAAACGATTGCAATGAATTCCAATAATTCTTCAAAAATTTATTGAATAAATCGATTGTTAGGAATGGTGTTGTGACCCCTTTCCACTATTTGCAAAAACAGTGTTTTAGGAGAAATCAATTTGGAATCAAATCAATGAAATTAATTTAAAGCTAAGAATGCAGTGAATGCCTTATAATTACAATTAATTATAATTATAATTAAATATAAATAATTGAAAAATTTGTTAGAATAGTATCAATGTTAATGAGTGGCGCACTGAACGCCCGGCCCATGCATTCCATGTTCTCCATCTTCTTCGTAAGCTTCATGACCACGGTGTCTTCGCTGATTAGCAGTTTCTTGTTCTATGTCAAGATCCATGAGTTCTACTTCTTCAATAGGCTGGTCATCATTCGGCAAATCTACCTGAGGTCGGGGCGGAAGTATGTTCTCCAGTTGTGATATTAATCGCGGATCAATGTTTTCGGGAAACTTTACCAAAAACTGAACGATGAGTTTTCCCTTTTCGAAAGGACTCTTATATCGAGGCATTCCCTCTCCGATCACACATTTGACAGATCCGTGTTTAACCACTTCGCCCGGAAGTGATGTAATGACAAGAGTTCTGTTGTCCAGAGTTTTAATTCCTTTTTGGAATCCACACAAGGCTTCAGTTAAAGTCAGGTCCAAATTTATGAGCAGATCATCGGTTCGAACGCGTTTGTAGATCGGATGTTCCTTTTCGTCCAACACAACAATTATATCGCCCGCCATTTCAAGACCCGGTTCCATATCTCCCTCTCCAGAGAAAGTAATTCTGTGTCCGTCTTCCATACCCTTATCGATGTGGACCTCAAGAATCTTCTTATCCTTTGAAACCTTCTTTCCGTCGCATTGTTTGCACCGGTCTTTGGCTGCAATTCGTTCTCCTTTTCCGCCACAATCGGAACAAACAGTTTGTATTTGTTGGACAATAGAAGGGCCCAAATGTTCGATTCGGACCTGCATTCCAGACCCGCGACAATTCTGACAGCGTTCGGGTCCGACGTTAGGGTTTTTAGTGCCCGAACCCTCACATTTGTCACAAATCACTTTCTTCTGAATCGATAGTTTTCGAGTCGCGCCGTTATATAACTCTTCTAATGAGACCGACATTTGATAGACCACATCCTTTCCTCGTTTGGGACCTCTTTCTCGACCGCCCCGATTGCCACCCATTCCGAAAAACATCTCAAAAATATCCATTGGAGAGGAAAAGCCGCCGCCAGACGAAGAGCCGCCCTCTTTGATAGCCTGTTCCCCTCCAGCGTCATATATTCGTCTCTTTTCTTCATTGGAGAGGACTTCATAGGCCTGACTGATCAGTTTGAAGCGTTCGCCTTCATTGGGATTTTTATCAGGGTGAAACTTGAGGGCCAACTTCCGGTACGCTTTCTTCAGATCGTCGGCACTACAATTGGGTTTAACGCCAAGAATGTCATAATAAGCCGTTTCTTTAACCATATCTCTGATAAGTTATTCAAAACAATTAATGTTTTCAATGAATTAACAAACAATTGAAGAAATCAACAAAAATGCGGACGAAATGACTCGACTGTAAGACTAATATATGGCAGAGAAAAGCAAACGACGAAAGACTCAAATCGAGTGATGCGTACAAAAGAAAATTCTGGAAATTTCGAGAAACCTTACAATCATTACGTCATTCAATTCAAACAACTTTTCAGTCACACAATGCAACAGTGATTCGCTTTTTTTTATAACCAAGTTTTAGTTTGAGTATGAGCAAGATGGAACAATTTTTTATTTTATTAAAATTTTCCTTTTATTAAATATTGAATAAAATATGTATTAAATTAGAGCTTAAATATTAAATAAAACAATTCCTCAAAAGTTTTTTGTTGTAAAATAATTATTAATAATTAGAGGAAAACTTTAAAAAATGTCGAATTGTTTTGAAATTATAAGGAATCAAATCAAATGATTACTCTTATAGTAGAGATTACTTAATATATTAAGTGATAAAATGCAAAATCAATTTAGATTTTATATAAATGGAGTCCAGTTTTAAAATACGTCCACAGAAAGGGTTTAATATCATTGAATGATTGCCAATATAACAATCTCATACAAATGTAACTTGTTAAAATAGATTTGAATTGTATGAACAATTTACATTTGAAATAGAATGTAGGCTTTACCACAATATGTGCTCAAAATTCAAGGTATAGTCAATTAAAACCGATGACTCCCTAGTAGGGAGTCCCTACACAACAAAAGCAGGGGTGCACAAGGTCTTCGATTTTAGGGGGGGATAAATTTCCAAAAATTTCAAAATTAAAGGGGGATAGTTTTTAGTTCATTTTTAGGGCTAAATATGGTAAAAATCGGCTCCAAAACAACGCGCGGCATCAAAGTTTCCCGAGGGGGGGCCTACCAACTTTCGACTTTAGGGAGGATATTTTGAAAATCCCCTCCCTTGTGCAGCCCTAAACAAAAGCCATTAAAATCAAGACTTTTCTCATTTTTAAAATAATTTAATAATTTTTAGTTAAAATTGAGTTTAAATTTATTAAAATTCATTTTTTGTAATCAAAATATCCTTTGATTAAAATGGTTTTAATCAAAATTAGTTTAAATGAATTGATTTAAAGCAAAAATATTTAATGAACACTAAATTAGTTTTGAGATCTTGTCATAAGTGAGAAGGCGTTGAAGTTTTGGTCAAATACTTGTCAAATAAATTCTGTTGACATCTGTTATAATCACTTAAAACATTTCCTTCGATATCAATCGATTCATTTGAGGGACGACTCATTGAAACGTCTTTTTGTTCTTCAGTTTGAGATCCAATAGAAAGCATATCATATGTGAACCCAGAATATGTGGCAGTTTTTGTTTTCATGGAGAGATCGTTACCACTATTTTGATCCAAAGCCAAATCCATTTCAATATAGTTTTGAATTCTTGACTCAATTGGACTCAAATGTGTTAATCGTTTTGATAAAGAAGTGTTTCTCCAATCGGGAGAATAAATGGGAGACAATACACTCTGACCATCAATTGTGTCAAATGCACTGTCTTTCGGTGATCTGTTGGCCATCGCTTCCACTAAATAGTTGTCGTCTCCAAACAGTTTCTTCTTCTGTCGAGACTTCGAACAATTCAGAGGAGTTTTGAAGCGTTCAATAGAAGTGTTATTCCAATTATAAGTCGAGTATTCGGGTGTCTTATCGTTTGAATGGATTGGAGACCAAATAGTAGTGGATTTACCAATAATTTGAAACTCATTTTTCTCATCAAATTTTTTTTCGGGAGTCTTCGGCGAAGGAATTATTTGTTTTTGTGAAAAGAATCGATCGTTTTCTTCATCCAATTGTTTCGATACTATATTTTCATCGATTTCTTTAAACGGATTCATATCTTCAGCGTTAGAGAAATCGCACGGATCTAAAAGTGCTTTTTGTTCAATAGACCACTCGAATGGCTTGTATTCCAACGAAGACATTGACGACCACTTCTTAGGTGTCCTATAATTAATTGTTCCACAAATAGTTGGCGAACAGAGTCGTGGAAGCGTTGAAATAAATTTGAGATAAGATATTTCTCGCGATTCACACCATTCCAATGACTGACGTCTTTTTGATAATTTTGAGACATTTGGGACATCCAGTGAATTGATTTCCATCTCACAGTCGGTCAGACATTCAGATAAAGACATTTTTAAAGAATAAATTAAAACCAAATCAAACGAAAATACTGTTAATTAAATGATTTAATTTTGAATCACATTTTTATTGTTTATTTACATTCAAAGAGTGCGCACAATAGAGATGTTATTTTACGGTTTGGATTGGGTTCGGATCGAGGGATGGCTCTCAGGTTGTGCTGCACTAACTAAATAAAAGTCTTGGAATTTTCTCCTAAAACCAAAAAAAACTACTTTGCTTATATAAGAATTTTATTTAATTTGAAAATAGACCACTAAAGATGAAACCCATCTATCAATGAATGATATAACCAAGATGAATCTATTAGAATATTATTTTAATTCTGTTAGACTTTAATTTAATTCCAAAAAAATTAGATAAAATGAATGCTTTGTTTTGTTGTCTGAAAATTTAAAAATTTTTGTCTAAAGAGAAGAGAATTTACTGAAGATATGAAAGAAAATATGGGATTAATTATATAGTATTAGAGATATTATAAATTGAAAATATTTTGTAATTAAGTTGACTTTGATTTGTGGCTCAAAACAAAGAAAAGATCAAAATAGCAAAGTATAGAATGAGTAGATGACCAGGGCTGCACTAGTCTAGTCCAGGACCTCTTACTGCAAGTGCATTTGTGCAAAATTGATAAAAACAGGAGTAGAGCCAATACTGGGTCACAAATGCTCATATCCTCTAATGAATATCCCGGGGCAATAGACCGACTCTGATGTGAGGCATGCGCTGAAGGAGTGCTTAACTTTTGTTAAATCGTTGCAGAATTCATTCATATTTGTCTTGAGAATAGCCTTCAGAGAGACCTAACATATCATAAGTTAGAATTGATGTGAAAGAGAGCCCAACAGCCCAACAGGCCTGTGTTAGACCATTGCAAAAGTTTTGGTCAGAAGACATACCATTCGAAGAGCTCATTGTGACTGTAGTTGTGTTGAAAGTCTTGAAAGTGTACAAGAGTACATTCAAGAGTATATCAGTTTCACAATTAACCCAAACATATCATTAGATTTAATGCATAGACTATGAAATACTATTCTTTTAGTGAAGTTTAAAACAATGGGCGAAACTATGGATCTGTTTTGTATAGAAATCAATAGAGAACCCAAAGGTATCAGTGATCCCGTCTTTCTCGACGACGACAGAATCCTCAAGAATCTGATGTATACCGAAGAACGATATATCATATCTTCATCTTATTTCAAATGCTTACAAACAGAGCTAAAGCCATATATGAGAAAAGTAGTGGCCGGTTGGATGCTCGAGGTATGTTTAACTTAAACTAACTGTTACAGGTGCTTTGCGCTATTCCTCTCAACCTCTTTAACAATAAAACTATATTTTATTTGTATTTTATTTATAGACAAAATAAGTGAAAGATTAGAGGAAATCGAGTTTTGTTTAGGTTTTTCTTTTATTAAATGTGTAACAGTTTTGTGTAGTCACTACTCAAGTGAAACAATGATAGCACTGCATATAAAAGCAGTTCTCTATTCGATACTTGTTTGGTATTATTTGGTACACCAATACTTGTTTGGATGGCCTCTGACACCCCTCTGACACCTGTGTCCACATTCACTCAAAATGAATGAAGAATCCAATATATAATGGGTTTTAAATACTTTCCAGTCTTTTGTCATTAAATACCAGAATATATTTGTTTTGATACTTTTTGAGCATTAAATCCATTGACGATTAAAATTGCCATCAGTTTAGTTAAAACAACAAAAAGTGTAAATAAAATTTGATATAAAGTTCAAAACTAGAATTTAATTTAATGAAAATTTCAAAAACTTTATCTCCGAAAAGGAAGAGAGATATGATATTTAAGAAAAATTTGAAACTTATTTGCTTTTAAATAGTTTATTAGATGAGTGAAACATAAGTTTAAACCGACTGTTGATCTGATCGTAACAAGTATTGAGTCAATTATCAGAAATATTTTGATGTCAACCCTTCAACAAAGGGAACAAAGAAAATCCTAATCAAAAGTATGAGAGTTAAACAGAAAGGCTTACAACTTATATAAGTTATATACCATTCATTGAAACTTTTGATAACCTATGCGTCAAAAATATGGTTATTATTAACACATTTTCGTTAAAAATAAAGAGAAAAGTTTACTATAATTTTATTGTCATTCAATCGTTTTCTTAAAAGTTTAGTTAAAATAACTAATGAATTGTTTGAAGGTATGCGAAGAAGAGCGTTGTCAACACGAAGTATTTCCACTGGCAATGAATATTTTGGACCGGTTTCTAGCGATTGTCAAAATTCGCAAAAGTCAATTACAACTACTCGGCTCAGTCTGTTTGTTCTTAGCAGCAAAGCTCAGGCAAAGTCGTCCCCTTTCAGCGGATAAACTAATTTTATATACAGACAAGTCTATCACAAGCGAAGAATTAATGGTAAGCAAAGTCGACACAATCACATCCATATTGATATTGATTTTAAACAATCTATGGTCTGTTCCTCATCTGCTTCGCATCTGTTATCAAATACCTTTAGTGAACAAGTTTTTCAAATCAGACTTTTTTTGTCAACTTGTCTTATAATGTCTTAGTGTAGAGAATTGAATGGAATGCCAGTGCTTTGGAATGACATTCCATTAGAACAGGTGAACATTGCGAACACCAAAGAAGCACTGCCTAAAACGTCTGAATTAAGTGTATTACTTTAAGAGCGCATATTTTTTATTGTCATTCCCTTCGTTCGCATCACTCACTCACCGGAAAGCCCTTCTTATGGTTTTAAAAATATTCTTTGCTTATGAATAGGTGCATATGTGAGACATGCGACCGGCACGACCGGCACCCTTCCACTATTGTCATCGAAAACACATTCCGTAATATTGAAAGCCCGAGTCTTTTATGAATGAAAATAATTGTCAGTATGCTATTCACCTGTGATATTAGTGTTGCATAAGCTATCGCCTCATACCTTATGTCAACGCATAGTACCAGAGATATGCCGAGCACTCATTCATAGCAAACACCTCAACATTTACTTATGAAATCCCAATGTTTTCTATAATACATAAAGAATTTCTTTAAGCAAATAATACACAAAATTATGCCTTAGAATAGACTTTATTCTCATTTAAAAAATGTTTTAAGACTTCATTGAAACCAATTTCAAAATTGTCTGTTCTTTAGGGTTGGGAACTATTAGTATTGAATAGACTCAAATGGGATTTGGCGGCAATCACTCCAAACGATTTTTTGAATATTCTTCTGAGAAGATTACATAAATGGCCGAAAGTGACAGAAGTTCACAAATTAATCAAAAAACACGCCCAAACGTTCATCTCTATGTGCGCTGCCGGTAAGGCTTACACTTTTATCACTAAATTCACAAATAATTGTCACAATTGAAGCATTTGTTGGTTTAAATGTTTAAATTGTTTAATAGTTGTATCAATAGTTGTTTGTTTGGTTCAATCATTTTTTTTGATAGTTTAAAGACATTTAGAGATGATTTAAGGGTTATTCAAGTCTTTTGTCGCTTTTAATATCAAAAATAGTTAAATACATTTTATTGCACAGCATTGGGAATATCAGTATTTATTCGAGTATTACCTAACCATCGACCCCCTAATTGAAAAGCATCCTCTATATTGATATTATCAAGCAATCCAAAGAAAGACTGGTTCCATCGCTTATGACATCACTGAGGGGTGATTTAGGGGTCACTCAATTCACATATCAATTAATACTTTTGAGTCCCGATACGTCTCGAGTCGTTTGTCGCTTATATTATATGATTTTCGGTGTTTTTATGTCTTCAAAGTGAACTTAATTTATATGAAAGATCTGAAGGAGAATGTGGTCTGACGGGTGCAAAGACGGGTGAAAATACTGATGAAAAGTAGTCGACTAGTCTTCCATTTGTACATCACTTATACGATATACCAGTTTATAGTTTATAGAAAGAAAAATATAATTTTTGTCAAAAAATATAATTCAACACAAAATATCGAAAGGTTTTAAGATTGATATTATCTTTTGATCAGAATTACAAAATACCAGTGTTATTCAAACATTTACCAAGAATCAACAAAAATATTGAATAATTAGCCATTTATTCTCATTAATTTATTAATCAAAACCAGTTATTCCCAAATATTCTGAGTGGATCTCATTCTTGCCAAACATCTCAGACATCAATTAATTTTAAATAAATACTTTTATATCTTTTTAATTAATTAGATTATCCGATAATATTCAAAATAGCTTGAAATATCCTTGATTAATTCACTTTTTTATGCTCATTAAAAAATAATATTCATTTCTCTCTCTTTTTTTGAATAAAAACTCAATTTTTTTAGTAAAAACTCTTTTATGACATTTAAATTCAAATTAAACGAAACAAAAAGAGGTGTTATTTCTAATAATTATAATTATATTGCGATAAAATACTGGTCTGGAGCAATGCAATTACCATTCTATCTTATGTTTTAATATTCTATCAAAAAATGATAGTTTAACTGAAATATAACTCAATTTTTATTAGAATTGAGACAAGTCTTATGATTTGTGATAACTCGAGTGATTGGAAGTTTGCATGTACCTTTTCAAATGGCACTTTCTTTCTGCAATCAATTCTGCATTTCTTAAAATGAACTTGATAAATAATGAAAATTAAGTTGGAACAAAATGAAACAATGATTTTTTTTAAATATTCAATTTTCAGTACAATTTTAGAACTTTGAATTCAGAATTTGTTTGATCTTGTTGAAAATCTCATAATTGATACATTAATAAGAATTTATTATATTTTGACATTATTTTGGTTTATTATCAAAAGTGAAAAAAGTTGAGAAAAATTAGAAAATACGGAAAAAATTGTCATATCTTGTGTTGACATTAGATTATTTGTTGATATGTTTGTACACATAATGACCCACTGGAAGGGCGACGAACCTTTTCTGTATTTTTTGGTAAATTCTCGTCTCTCACATGAGTTTATCTTCTTTTCCCTAATATATTAAAGTCATATCAATCGCTAGAAATATAATACAATGTCTTATCTGAAGTGAACCCTCACCTCTAATAACTCATTCATTGATATTCAGTTATTATTCGAACATTTTGGTCAAAAAACTCTATTTTAAGTGAAAATGCATTTTAGCAAGCATGTTTTCTTGTCTACAAATGCTCTGCAATTCGTTTTCTTCCGGTTCCAAATTTTATTGAAAAGGATATGATTTTTAGCTCTTATCAAAACATTTTTAACTGAAAGGTGAGCCACAATTTGATAAAAGTTAAATTTTACTTTCAAATTTCATAATTTTACTTTCAAAAAATGGATATACAAGATGTTCTTTCTAAAAAAACAAATATCTCTTCTAATTGAAATCCTAATTACCTGATTACCTGATTACCTAATTACAAATAAAAAACTGATTAATTAATATTTCATTTATTTGTTTTGAATTTGATTTGAAATGAGATACTAATTGAATGAAATATAATTTAATAATTTTGACGCCAAAACAAAAAAAGCAATAGTATGTGCTTTGCTTTGATAATATTAGAAGAGTCTTGTTACTTTTGAGTAGAGTGCAAAAAGCCATATCGAGCCCTATACCCATTTTTGAAAGTAAAAATGAATGGCAGATCTGATCTACTCTATAGCCGTCAGCATCAAAGAACCTGAACATATCTGTTGAGCTTTAAGTGATTGATTAGTTTATTAAACACTTATTAGAGTTTTATTTAATAGAGAGAATCAGCTGTTTTGTTGTC
>JAQGCE010000876.1:0-10326 GCA_034699185.1 Eupelops torulosus | reverse complement strand
TGCAATAAAACTTGGATTCTGAGTTGTGCTCTCTCTCCCTCTCTCGTAGTTTTCAATGTTGAGTGAGGTGTCTGTGCCGTAAAAGCGTATAACCAATGCTCAGAACAAAGTTATTCGCAATTCTCGGAAATCCCACAGATTTTCATACATTGGTTTTCATACGTCAAACGAGTTTCTAAGAAAATAGTTCTCTAACTCTAACTCTCAATATTAGAGTTTATGCAATACTCCACTCAACTCATAAATACTGTCCTCTTCTCAACACATTATTTTATGCTCAACAGAGGCGAGGGCGCAACTTCCGTACGTGGGCCGCCCCTACTCCAGTCTAACCTATATGGCATTTTAGCCTCAGGTGTCACCACTTTAATTAACTAGGTTATTTTTTACAATATTACCAAGGTAAATTTTCATATATCCTAGTAAATGTTCTAAGTCATTCTTGGAATTGATAACAATATTCAGGTTAGGTTAGGGCTGATACTCAGACAGATCGGCATTTTGAAACCCTTAAACCTTAGGCTAATAATCATACAGACCACACCCCTTCAGGGGGCGGCCGACGGAAGTGTCAACATTTTTAACATTTTTATTCAATACTCTATCGATGACTCATTTCTAATGAGAGGCCGATAACAGAGAACTTCAAAGCCATTGATAACATGAGCTCTGAATGAAATAGGGTCTGACTGTTGACAGAGACCCACACTTTTTATCATATTTTCATTTTAAGCCTAATTTAACAAAAACTTTAGGAAAATAATGTATAATAAAGTGAATGAAGTGCTGTCTGTCTGACAGCTCTGTTTAGCCGCAAATCAAAACCTAAACACCAATACATTTGTGGCTTAAATAATAGACTTCAAGAAGAATATAAAGACAAATTTTTTTTAGGATATTTCGCTCTAAAAGTGAGAAAACATTAAATAAACATTAAGTAAAAAAAGGAAATAAAGTTAACGAATAATATTTTTTAATGATTTTATTTGAGTATATTTTCTCAGAAATAATCAGTCTTTCCTCACTCTTTGAGTAGCATTTGGAAGACAACAGTTGTCAGTCTGTGCTTTGAGAGAATGCCTCAAGTCTTTGACTTTGAATTTAATAAGAAATGTGACTAAATGTGACTCAGGGCTCAAATTCACAACACTTTGAAACCCATTTTCGATGAATGAAATAAATAATAAATGAAAGAGTTTTCAGACAAAAGTCATTCAGTTTTTTACATTTAATTGGAATTAAATTGAATAATAAAATTGAGAGAAGGAAAGGAAAACTCCCATTAAAACAATCATTACTACTCACAGAAGCAAATGTCAGACATCTGTCCGAAAGGAATGCAGGTGTTTGACGTATAAACCGTATAAACCACGTGCTTTTAATCATTCATTAGAACAGAGCGGAAATATTTAATTGTTTTGAGAGGGTATGAGAGGCACCAGAGGCTCACAGTTTGGCCATTCATTCAGATTAGAGACCATTATTGGGTCGACTTTTATAACTCAAACCCTTTAACTAAAACTTTAAATAATTTTAAATCGAAATAAAAAAAAGTTTTTATGAGGAAAAACAGTTAAACTATTTTTTCATTCAAATTACTAAAAAACAGAAAATTGTGTTTTCCTTTGATTTTATAAACGAATGGGATTTTAGTTTATATCAAATCAAATCTGTTTTATTTGTCTATTTCTATAATAAATAATAACATTTTCTACTCATTTCATTTCATTTCAATTATAAGCTTTTCAATGAATGATTGAATGAATGGATTGAATGAAGGGATTGAGTCCCCAATTGTGTCACTTAAGCGATAGTTTACAGACTTCGTTACAGTTAAGTAAAGTGAAGGCACACATACACACCAGTGTGCGATTCAAGGTTTTCAGTCATGGTTGTTCGCACCAGGTCTTGACAATCATTTCAATCTGTCCGCGAGGACTCAAAATACAGTCAGCAATGAATCAATTTTTATTGTAATTTCTTATTTAAAAAAAAGGTTAAAATTTTATTAATTGATTGAATCCCAAAATTTTATTTCAAATAAAATATTTATAAAATATAACGACAATGGAGTATAACTACCATTAGATACCATTTAAAAGAATATTCTAAAATGTGATGGTTTATATGTTTTCCAATCATTTTATTTAATTTAACAAAAAAAATAAAGTAATTTGATTGAGCTAGCAAATGTACATATTTGGGCACATTTTTAATAAATAGTTTCTCTAATAATTTGGTAAATTGTCTTGTTAAGTCATCTCTATTTCTTAGATAGGACTATATTTGCTATATTTAGATAACTCTTGGACAAAGAAACAAAAATGATTGCGAGGACCTGTCGCCTACAACTATGAGTTAAACCTTGAATGGCAGTCAGCCAAAGAGTGAGCCAAACAATGAGCCAAACGCTAATAATTTACTTTAAAAACTGGTAATTAATTGCCACAAAAGGTTCAATGTCGAAAACGCGTATCACGGGCTATAAAAGTTGCCCTCGTGATTCTTATATTTAAAAAAGTTAAAAACAAGGATAAAAACAAAATTTTCCAGAAAACATTCAGAAAAGAGGGCAGGATTAATTTGAGCTGTCTCATATTTTGTTTGGAAAATCGTTTTTTATTGGGGTTGCGCTGCTCTACAGCACATCATAACGTTTTTTCCGGTATTGATTTTAGAGGCGAACCAACAACTGAATGACAGGTCATTGAATTTACCCACAAATAATAAAACAGAGCACAAGACTATTGCTCACAAAAAAGATTAATAATAAACAAGAATTCTGTGTCTGATTCACACTTTTCTCACAATTCATTCAAAACATTGAAAACTGATATTCAGAAAAAAATTGAAGACATCTATAGATTGAATGATAGATTCGATTAGAAAATAGAGGAAAGTTATGAATGAATGGAAAAGGGATGAGACAACGATTGAGAGCAATAAAAAAACATTTCACATATTATAAAATGAGTTGATTTGCAAATATTTTACATACTTTTGAGTGAAGACAAATCATATCTTAATTGGTTTGATGACTAAGATTGCATCCGAATTAAGATAATGAAGAAGAGATTGGACGCAATTATATGAGACAATCGTAAAGATTGCGGCGTCGACTGCAATAGTTTGGCCCAAAAATACATTAATTGTGAACTACTTGTGCTCTAAATACCATTTTATACATTATGTAATGCAGACAAACATTAATCGATTGGATGGAAAAATGGTGGAAATACTGAAGTTTTTGTTGAAAATAATAACCCTTTGAATAAAAACTACTAATTTGTGTCCCAAATAACAATAAAACAGAGAAAACATATAAATATTTGTGAAAAGAGTGAGTTTGCGTCTCATCTCTTAATATGCGTATAATTTAAATATATTGTAATTAAATGAATGTAAGCCTAAAAGTGATGCCAAACCATAGTTTGGAATAACTTTCTCTCTTTTTGCCTCTCAATCGCGCATTTCATCAGACAGACAGACAGTGTTATCGACCAGACAGTTAGTGCTGAGTAGATAATAGACATGAGTTGTGAACTCTGTCTGTTCCATACATACCATTGCCAGACACACGAGACAGCTCTGGGAGTTTACATTGGGATTAAAGGGCTGTTCAACAGTTTGAATGCTTCAGACATTTAAAATCCAGACATTCTTTTCGCGACAAATCAGTCAAAGATTACAATTATTTGACAAAAAATTATGTTTTATTTTTTTATTGAATCCAAAGAATATATAATATATGACAATATATGACAATATATGACACAATTTAAACAATTCTTTAATCAAATTCATGAAAAGTTCAATCAGTTTCTGTTTGAATATCTTTATTGTCTTCAAGTGATGTTTCATTTGTTTTTTCTTTGAGAACGTCTGCAATCGATTCAGACGTCGTAACAATTGTTGTGTCGTTGAACGGCAACAGTCGAGTCACCGAATCGGCTGCCGATTCCACACATAAAGAGGAAAAGTGATGTTTGACTTTATTGAACTCAATGAAAGAGACGCCTAACTTATCGGCCACTGATTTAATGGGAATAATGCGTTCAAAACATTTGTTGAGATGAGGCAACAATTCATTAGTATATTGATTGCAAAATCGGAACAGAACTTGTCTTTCGTCTGATGTCAGTCCTGATTCTTCGGCTCTAAACATATAAACAAATTGAAAATTGTTGTAAAGTCTGCGAAAAGTAATCTCATAAAAAAATGAAAGGATTTTCGCTTAAATAAGTTTAAAAAGAAAAATGTTTTATAATTGTAAGCAATTACTAAACTATCAAAGTATCAAATTTATCATAATTTTAAATCTATTCTAATTTCTGGAAATAATGCAAACTTTTATCATTTGAAAGCAATTTATTCTATTGTTTATAAATGAAAAAAAAAAATAAAGAATTGAAGACAAAAATCTAAAGGACAGACACCGCCTGAACCGCCACCAAATTGAAACTTCAAAGTAATTCAAAATAAATGACAAATTAATGTCTATTTTGAGACTAAAAGCAAAACATGAAAAATGGATAAAAGTGTTATTCAACTAAAAGTTGTCGTTATATTGAAATATATGTCAAAAAATTGGTTATAAATTGAACTCTGAATTAAAAATAATATTAATATTTAATAAATAATTGTTTTGACAAAAATCCGTTTATTCAGCGAAGAGATGACAAATTTTTAGGGGAATACCTGCATTGCGCTGACGTTTAACTGCGTTTCAAGAGAAATGCTAACTATTGGGTGCGAACGGAAGTTATAAAACTATTGATTTTTGGTATTGTCTGAAACGCTATTTTTATATAAAACAAGTCATTGAAATCCTATGAATGAAATTCAAAAAACCAATGAGTAGTTCCAATGGGTATTTCCACAAATATATAAAAAAGAAATACTTCATTAATGGTTAGAAAGTCATTCATTATAATTAAAAAATAAAATAAATAAATGAATCACTGAATCAGAAAATAATTTCAGAGCAAAAGTATTATTTAAATAAAAATTAAATATATTTAAGGAAATTAGAAATAATTATTTCAGACTTTAAATGAAATTAAATAAAATTTTTTAATTATTTAATACTTTTCAGACTAAATAAATAGCAATTAAAACATCAAATGAGCGACGATTCAACTCTAAGGACACATTTAAACCAATTAATTAGTATTTTAACAGAAAATTGTTCTCATTTTAAAGGGTAATGGAACGGACAGTTAGACAGGTGGTTAAGCTTTACAACTTAGGTTTGAGACCTAAACATATTTTATTAATAAGTGTTTAAAACAAACTTAATTTTCTTCACCCTTTATCCCGGAGGGGGTAGGGGAGAGAGAAATGGAGAGAGACATAGAGAGGGGGAGGGATGGAGAGATTAGGTCAGTCGAGATTATAAAAGAGGTGTCCATATATTCAATGAAATTTTGGAGTGCTATGAGTTGGATAACTAAAATCAATTAAAATAGAACTCAATTCAGATTTGAGGGACGGGTGTAATCTAATAAATTCAATTCAATTAATTATTATTATTGTAATAAATTGAGAGTAAATTTAAATTTGAGACAACATTTACCTGAAATACTTAGAAATTGCGTTCGAAATACGATTAAATGATTGATTCATAATATTTGTGAGCAAAGAAGTGGCCGTCAATGGTGTCGTTCGACGGATTTCATTAATTGCTGTCAATATATCATTACAATAGTGGGCCAAAAGAGGAAATTCTAAGAGACTTATGGGTGGAGTCAAATCCTATTTGCAATAATTAAATAGTTAAATGATTTTTATGGAATTAATATAAGGATAAAGTAAAACCTGATCGTCGGCGCCCACCAGAACCGAAACCGAAACCGAAGAAATAACGGAATGTGAAGTCAAAGTAAAACTTTGTATCGATTTCTCAAACCTTTAGATAAAAATTATTATTAAATCAATTAAACATTTTTTTGATTTAAATTAAAGAAAATGAATAATAATTTGAATTAAAAATAATGAAAATTAGGACAGAATTTCGATTAAATCAATGAACATATTATTAGATCTAATGATATGTAAACAAAATAAGAACTGACTTATTGGTGGCGTTATTGACCACAAGTGAAAATCTTTTACAAATGGCGTCATTAATAATGGGTACGAGTTGTGGACGGAAATCGGCTCCAATTCTACTCATACTGAGTCCAAAATAAAAGGAGGGGTCGATTACATTCTCGATTTGATAGTAATTTCCGAAATCATTGTTCGCCCATCGGTTCAAATAAGATGACAGCACTTCAAGGAATTGATTGATTTTGTAGAGAAGCCAACTGTTTATTATAAGAGTGTCGTTGAAGTCCCGGTCAGTGGTTATGTTTGTTATTCCAAAATATATGTGTTTTTGAGATAAAATGGGATCCGAATCAGAAAATATAGCCCTGTATTGAGTAACGATATCGAAGAGATGGACCCGATTTGTTTCGATTACTTTTGTTATGCGAACCAACGCTTAATTCAAAATCAATTAATTTTAACAAAATTACAAAAAAGTGAAGACATTTGGACATTACGTGTGGTACAGGAAATGTCTCTAATCACTGAAGTTAACCACTGGTCGCGAGCGCTCAAAAATTTGATTCTGAGTTCTGATTCACTGAATTTATTGGTTTGTCTCAAATAACCCACAATTTTAAGACAATTTTGGAGTTGAATATTAGTCGACATCTCTTTCATTAACTGATTTATCATCGATTCTCTCAAAACTTCCATATCTTTTGTTATATTCTAGAAAAGAGTGGCAATCATTAAATGAGTAAAGAATAAGATATTAATACCGAAATAATGGGAACCGAAGCGCCATATTTTTTATTCAATTTTTGTATATATGAATACAAATTAAGTGATTCTTCATAAAAACCATTTCTAACACAAGTATCCATCAGTTGTGGTATTTCGAGGACTTGTAATAATTGTGGATATTTTGAGAGCATATGAGACACATCTCTCCAATTATTTGAAATATGTTGGGCTTCGGCTTCGAATTCATTACATTTGTCCACTAATTTAGGCAAACAATTGATGACATTATCGACAATCACTTCCATAACAACCAATTGTTGGCTCACTTTTTCAACGCATTGGGAGCCGGATATCAGTCTTTTACAGTTATTTAATACCAATTGAGGATTATTTTCGATTACATCAGACCTCAAATCTGACATTTGATGGCTTGAGTTATATTCAGATGAGAATTGACTATCAATTGGTTGGGTATCTGTTTAAACAGATTATAAATTAAAAATTATAAACAAATTATTGGAATTAAATGGTGTAATAAAACTAACCATCTTTATTCAAAAATAGACCAAATTTATTTTCATTGGTTTTATTCATATTTCATTCATTAAATTCAATTAATTTAGTTTTCATATAAAATTGATGTCGTGTTCAGTACTTTGTTTGTAAACAAATAGGCGGGGCTTAAGAACTTGATTGATAAAGAATCGATATAACTTACATTTACTAAAATAGGTGGCGATACTTACTCTATAAGGATTGATGAACAAAAGACGAGCATGAGCAAAGCATTTTAGAAAACATGTCAATGTAATGCAAAGATATTGGCGCAAATGTATACAAATACTGGCAAATGATAAGCAAATCATTAAGAGCATGAGCAAACCAGATTAGAAATTATGTCAATTATCGCCACCTATTTTAGCAAATGTTCAAAACTATTACTTCAAAAGCTATAACTTAATATTTGAGAAGAGCCTCAACTTTCCAAAAATGAAACACAACTTCTTCTACCGATAGAAGACCTATTACTTGAAAACGAGAACATCCACATCAAAAAGTGAGCTCAAAAGATGCGATAATCTTAATCCAAACGACTATTACTTTTAATTTGTTTTAATTGAAATAAGTTTTAGTGAAATTCAAATAATAATGAGTTCAAACAAAACTGAATGTTTCGATTCCAACACTTTTTATTAAAAAGTTTTTAAGCCAATCATTGCAATCAGTATTATTGAATAAGTAAGTCCATTTAAGTCCATTTAATTAATTAAAATTTTCAACAATCATTTCTTAAAAATGTCTTAAAGAAGTTTAAACCATGATAAATTCAAAATATTCCGAAAGTGTTTAGTGTATAGTATATCAAAACTATTCAATTTTATAATTTTGAAAACTTTTCAAAATTGATCAAGAAACAAAAAAGTTATTCTATTTTTACGAGGAGTACACAAATTTTGTGTGTATTGTATCATACAATTTGTATGTTATGTTATGTAAAGTAATTTGAACATCGATTACGAAGAACCGACCATTTATTCCAAATATTCACAGTTTTTCAATATATGAAAATATGTAAAAAACCATTAATCAGAGCAAAGGATAAGTCGATAGTCAGTGCATAAAAAACAATACTTTTGATACAATTGACAAAATTGAAAATCATTTTTCTAGTTTTTAATCTAAACTTCACTCAATTTACAAAACATTCTAAAGATATTAAACATTTTTATTCAACGAATAGTGTTTTCTTTCGTTTTTTTGTATCATTTATTATAAAATAGAAAATTCATGAGAATTACAGAATTTTTGTGAAGTAAAAGAGTGAACACAACATATGAATGAATAGACGCCGTAAATAAGCGCTTTATATTTGAATGAATAGAATCGGCAAAAATGTTAAGAACATTGCATTACTTAAAACTTATTACTCACTAATATTCAAATATAAGTCATATTTAAGATAATTTCAATACAAAGATAAGACTAAAAGATAAATATTATAAATGAAAAAAATAATGAATAATGAATACAAAACTAACAACAAATCAAATAATGAGATTTAAAGTTCAATAAAACTGATGTCTAATGATTGTCACAAATAAGCGCTGACTCTTAACAAAAAGCTATTCACAAAATAAGATTAAATAATTTTCAAACCAATTGAATTGACTGAGAAGTTAATCTTTGCAGACAAAGCATATCGCAAATGAAATTAATGTCAATTTTAGCCCTCAGTTCAGTTCTGGATATTTTAATTGACTTTAAAAGTTTAATTCAGTGACCAAATGAGAAAATCAATTAATTTTTAAAATTTTCTATAATTTGATACTTTATTAATTACATGTCTTCTGAACTGGTGTTCAGCAGAAGTAAAATTAATGCAATTAAAATGAAGAGTCAAACACATAATATATCAAATCGATTATCTTCACGCATATCGATAAGACCTATCATAACGACAGACACGACTCAAAACAGAGCCAAACAAAAAATAGCATAACTTTGATTTTTATCTAATGTTTAAATGTAAAAAGATATCCCAATTCATCACTTTGTGCAGAGTTTTTCTCTTTGGATGCTTTTTATTAATTATTTTATAAAAATCAATTAACTGTCAAAACCATTGGATTTATTTACCATTTTTTTCTCGGCTCTACGTTTTCCAGAAAATTAAAGTTAATTAATTAGAAATTGAAATTAAAAACTTCTAATCAGTTTAAAAATCATAATCTTTAGTGTTGTCTGTGTTTTGTGGAGAGAAGACATAAATTATAATTTGTGGTCATTTTTTGTTTTTATCCAAAACATATTTCTTTTGAATTCTCCGAAAAATTAATGTAAATTTGTGTCAAAATAAAAAATATTTTGAATAATTTATTACAATTTTTAACTCAAAAGTGTTATAAATATATTTTTCATTAAAAATGTCTACATTTTTAACTTAATTACTTCAGTTTTTCACAACTAATAAGTTTTTCTTTGGATAAAAAACTGTAATTGATTTGAGATTTCGGTTGTGTTTACTCTTAATTATTAAAAAGTAAGTTTACTTTCAAGAACAAAATTCAAAACAATAGATTGATTAAGGTCGATTTTGTTTATATTAATAAATAATATTAATATACTGGTGGCCAAACTTTTCGACCCCAGGGGGTTACTTTTGAGAGAGTTATATCATATAACTTATATGTGTAGACCTCTACCCCTCACTCTTTATTAGCTTTATGCTGGCGTTTTCAAGTGGTCATATTTCTTGAATATGGCCATACGCCGATAAAAATTTAATAAACTGATTCTTTTCTCTGTGAACTTTACCATGATATAAGTTTTATTTCTATTCGGGAGTTTTAAAAAAAAGATTTACCTATTTAATGTAATGACCAGCAAAAAGCAGTGCATTTTAAGTGCAAAAATCCTGTACATTAAAAATTGAAAGAGTGAACATGTTCAAAATTAGTTTCATATATACAGTAGTAGAATCGTTTTCGAAACTGCGTTGCCTCTCTGTCTGTACTATCAATTAGCAACTTAGTTCATTCATAAAGAGAG
>JAQGCE010000875.1:0-10327 GCA_034699185.1 Eupelops torulosus | reverse complement strand
TGTCCAAATTTTCGACTTTAGGGGGGATATTTTGATTATCCCCCCTTGTGCATCCCTGAATAAAAGGCATAGATGAATTTAGTTACCACCTGAAATTTTCCTGTTTGAAATTAAAAATGCATGATAAAAACTAATGAGATTTTTATAACTTAGAGCTCTGGTATGACAATCGACGGGAAAGTTGATCCCGTCATAAGATATGAAATATGATTTTGCTTATAATCTGGAAATATGAAAGCAAATAATGATTTGTTTATTATATAACTGTTGTGTTGAGCCAATAATAACTCATCGATTGACAAATCAAGTGATGCGACAAATAAAGTAACGCTGGATATGAAGATGTCATTTAAAGACAAAATTGTCTGATAATGGCTTTGACCATCACTTCAACACAAGTAAGTTATAGTAACTCATTCTAATGTCTATCGCTTTTGTTTGTTATGACTTTAATGAAATATTATTCATTTCGTTCAATAGATATAGAGATTCACATATTTTATTAACAATGAAAGTGAGCTTACTCAGTTATCTATTGCACACATTTAATGATGGCATTTCTCACTCTCGGCTCAATAAATATACGTATATTCGAGTTATATATTATATGTGTCTTTTCTCAGTGGATACTTTACATAATAGGGTGAGTAATATTTGTATTATTAATGTTAGACTTATGCTCACCACTCATACCGCTCTTCATTTCATGAATATTTAGATTTGATGTCACACAATGGCCAACTCGTCAGTTTGTTTTCCATAGAAGTCGTTCCCAAGCTATTGCGACTGACCCCATACCCACAACGAGTCCTCTCCGTTGCCCTAATTATCTCCAAAAAAACTTTTATGCTTTGGATAATTGAATGAATTGAATGAATGGCAAAGTTATGGGATTTGCAAACACACCACTCATTCACCAAAAATCAGAATTTATGTAATAATTTCGAGATTTTAATAATCAACGAAACACAGAACTGTTGAAGAAAAGGCTTTCCTATGCTATTATTATTATTATCGTCTTCCAAGAAATGGTAAGTTTTAAACAAATTTTAATAACTATAATAAACAGATAGACAGAGAATAAGAGAAAAGCGCGAAAGGATTGAATCGATTGTTCCTCAAATTGATTGCATATTTTGTGTAATTATTTAGTGTTAAAAGTGTTTCTAATTTAAAATATTTTTAGTTTTTTTTCTATAAATGGTTTTTAGCGAATAAGAGAAACAGAATTATTTACGGAGAGGACAGCTATACTATTGTAGATAAGAGCGAGGCTGCGCTGCACTGTAAGGGGGCCGAAACCAACGCCAAAATGATTGATTACAGTTTGTATGGCTTGCTTTGCCTCTTGGCTCTGCTTTTGCACCAAAATGGAGTTCTGAGAGTGAGTTCTCTTCACCAGTGCTATTATAACCGATACCAGAGCGCGAAGAAGCCATTCCAGAGTGGCTGACATTATTGTCAAGTGAGTGGATCAGAGCTCACAACCGTTGCTTTGAATTATTCTTATGTAAAATAATGTTTGTATGAATTGTGCCATAAATTCAATGATCGCATAATTATTTTCTGCTAATAATAAACAAATCGCGAAACAAATATTCAAAGGAATTGGCGGCAAAACAAATTGCAATCGAAAAAAGGTATGATTAAAATGATTAAAAAATTGATGTTTGGTTCACATCTCATATCACTTTAATTATAACTCGTTTCAAACGCTGTAATACTTTTGTGTTTATATTATCGTTGAGTAGAGAAGTGATGCTAAACGTCGGTCGATGTCAGACATATAACAGTAAATGTGATGTTTATGAGCACTAGAATTGAGTTATTGTACGACCGACTGGAGGCTGAGCTGAGGCTAAGGCTCACGCTTTGGTTCTCATTTGTATTTACTGTTGAAGAGTCGCTATAACTATAATAATGAAAATTATTGTCAATTCAAAGACAACCATTGATTTCTAAATCATTGTTAACTTATTATAAATTTAGTTAAACATTGAATAAATTTGATGACAGGTAACTCTAATACTAATACCGCTCGTAATGGCATCCATAAGAGTTACGGGACAGTTAGAGACAGTTTGTGACAGTAATAAAAGTAGAGGGGCTCCCAATCACTTGAACTGGCGATTAGACCCACCATAAACACCCTCTAACAAGCCATAAATGTGCAATAAATTGCATCACTAGTGCTTTTTTACCCCGTTATAAAACAGTAACTTTTATATAATGTAATTGTAATTACAGGTCGTAAAAGAGAGCAGTGACTGACTATAGTGACTGAGTGACTGACCCACTAAAGAATGTTACAAATGTTTTTCAATTCTTGTTTTGGTAATAAAGCACAGAATCTCAAACCAAACCCAATACAAAGCACTTTGTCTTGAAAACTATGAATTGGTTTGCATTACTTCTTATAAGAGATTTTTTGGTTTATTACCTCTGAGTTGGTTCTTCTCAGTTCACTCGTCCCTTGAATCTCATGAGTAAAACGTCTGCTATTTTTCTTCTTATTTATTATTTATTTGAATTTTTGTCGATTTTTAACCAAATCATTGAATCGAAGCAAAGTTTGAATCATTTATATATAAAAAAAATGATTGTCTGTACGTCTTTTGGTCTGTTTTTGTGGTCAAAGTATGTGTCAATTAGTTTTTGTCCAAATATTAATTTGAAGCCACCCTAAGGTGAAGGATATGTTATCATAGAAGTACTCCACTGTTCATAGTTGTTATGGTAAGCAATTGAGTCGCGGGTTTGGCTCACAATTTCAAAATTATAGCCTAAGTTATTGCCATAATTCTGATGTCTTAACTTTCACTTCAATACCTTTATTTTGATAGTTAACTAACCTTTAATGAAGTGGGAGTTGTTGTCAGTGTATCCGACAGTTTCCCATTGAATTATAAATGAGAAGTAATAGTCAAGCGATGGCTAAGACTCTAATTAATACTATTCTATTCATCGAAACTCTCGAGAAGTTGTGCTTTTGATTACCACTTAAACAAAGATCCGATATTTATAAGGCTTTCCACTCACACTGCTTCACACATTCCTCTCAGAATTAGACTCGAATTAAACTCATTCTTATATAACAGTTTTGAAATATTTTAGATTAAAAAAAGATCTTAAATATAATGTTCTTGAATTTGAATGACGTTTAATATAAGAGTTGAGTCATGATTGGAGTCAGTGCTGACCTAAGATATTGCAATAATTCAAAGGGTTCTCCCGTCGAGTTTCAATGAAAGCAATTTAATGAATTTGCATTCGAATAGTAGTTCTTATGATAGTCCTAA
Organism: Eupelops torulosus; assembly: GCA_034699185.1. NCBI lineage: Eukaryota > Metazoa > Arthropoda > Arachnida > Sarcoptiformes > Phenopelopidae > Eupelops > Eupelops torulosus. The sequence continues at coordinate 7,028 of JAQGCE010000875.1, read as the reverse complement.
CCCTAACGCCATCGGTGTTAATATTATTTCCACCGATGATTGATATTATTATAGGGCCAGTGTTTCACTCACTTCTATTCATAACATTTGTGAGTCTAAGAGGATATGTCACACAATTTTTTGATAGCAAAACCGGTCCCACTTTTTTCTGCTGGAAATGATTTGAAAGTTGTCAGACTCTCTTATTTTTTTCAAATTTCTTTCTTTGCGATAAATATATAATTATTCGCTCTCTTCTCTCTTTCTTTGGCTCATTCTTCAGCCATTTTATCAGTTCTTGGTCTCTGATATTGACTGTAAAACATTTTTCATTCCTTCTCAGTCTTTCGGATCCAGTTTTGTCGATAGGGCACAAGTGGACAATTCATCTTAAAATTTACTTTTTTGCCATAAGTGCCTCATTTATAATCAAATCTATTCGTCGCCAATCTTCCAAATCGTCCCGACTTTCAAATTATGTTCAGTTGTTGTTTGTCTTAAAAGCGGACAGAAAAATATTAGTTCGGGTAAGTGAACGCTCAATATAGAGCCAACTTTGGCCTAATGTTAGATCACTTATGTTTTGGTAGCCATTAGAGGTGTAGTCCATTCACTATTCCATTCAATACTCCAATATTTAACACATTTTCTCAGATTTTCCAAACCTTTATTAACAAAAGTGCTTTTCATTATTACCAAAAATGTATCACTTGATTACCAATCAAATTAAGAGATGGAGAGAGAGAGAGAGAGAGAGAGAGAGAGAGAGAGAGAGAGAGAGAGAGAGAGAGAGAGAGAGAGAGAGAGAGAGAGAGAGACCTAATTGATTGCATGTCTATTAAAATGGGATTCGATTAATTCGAAGCAAACATTTAGAGAAATGAATACAATGTTTAGTTTAGTATTGATGGCAACAACCATTCAATTGCGATCGAAATTTACATTTTGCTATTGAATTGAGGAAACCACTCATTTAGAGAACAGTCTTGAAATCGATGACAAAATTATAACTTTCTAACAAATTTTTTTTGTCTTAATATAAACTACTGTTTTATTATATGTGAGTTTGACTTTTATTTTTGTCGTAAATTTTAATTTTATTATTTGATTACACTTTTCTCCGCACATAAAATAATTTCTTTTATGATTGAATGAATGAGTTTTTAATTTCCAAATTTATTTTAATTATGGTTTAAAATTTTATACTTCATTTTATGGCTCAGTATATAACTGAATATAACTGAACAGGTTTAGTTCACACTTGCTTTATATGAATGAATCTTTTTTCAAATATATTCACAAATCAATAACATTTGAGTTTATGACAGATATTTCCCTTAATTTATGAGATGAGCTCCAAAAGCAAGACTTCATTCAAAAGGGCTTTAAATTTATGTGAAAACAACTCATTTTAATGTTTATATTGAATTTTATGTGAAAAGTAGTCACAAGTAGTCTCGTGTCCACAATTATATTCGATTCGATTGTACTCGATTCTTGATTTATCATAATATGATCCACTTAATTTAATAATATTCACATTATAACAGATATGCCAATTCTCACATATCAGCCATTTTTATGAATTCGGAGTCTTTTGATAATTGATCCAATTATTGGTTTCATATGAGTTCTCTGTTTACCTCTCATATCAAATATCATTAGTAGTGATAATAATAATAATATAAAACAAATTTCGATAATATTATGTTTTTCTTTAATTGCAGATAACATTTAAGGCCAAGTTCACTATTCTTGAGAATTTATTCTGTGCTAGTTGCTTAATAAATGGATATGTTGTTGAGCTCCGCCACTATAACACTTAAGGCTAAGATTATTGCAACTAATCATAAATATATGCAAATAAACTTTCGTTTGTTTATTATAACATTTAAATTATTGTTTGATTCGGTTGTCTTTGATCTCATCGATCACTTCTTACTGGTATTTAAGAGTGAATGGTTGGACAGTCACATTATTTGCGAGTCATTCTTATGTGCAAACAATTGCATAATATTTTTTCGGAGAGAAAACAGAGAATCGAGTGAATTGAGGGATGAATAGAGTTCCCAACTATTGATCAATTGTTCCACTTCTTGGAAACAGTTTTTTATTGGTCTGCGACAAAGTGTGCGAATCAGTCAAATATATAGTTTATATGGATTCCCAAACGGCATAAACTCGATATCGAGATCTATAGTACGGATAGTATGGGTATTAAGTTTGTACGGAACGTCTCCATTGATTTATCTGTATTGTAGTGATGGTCATAGAGACTACTGAAGTATAGCATAACTCTATCCATAACTCATAGCTATGTTTCTCAAGTGGATTGTGATCTCCACATAAATCAGTCGATTGACACGAGAACGCCATTTCCACCAGGGATTATATGGCTTCTCATGATTTATTATATAACCATAACTTATTTTCAACTCATTCCTTTTGATTCCATTTTTATATCTCTTCGTTTTTTGTCTTCTGATCCTTTTTTGGCTTAAAATTGTATATATTCTTCAGTATATAAGACTATATTAACAAAAATGTCAAATCACAAGAATTGTGTTTATGTAACCTTTTGGACAACATCTCAATTGTTTGTCTAAACCGAAGAGTAAACACATTTAATGTGAATTCGTTCCCAACTATAATAATGTCTCGGAATCTAAACTAATGTTTTGTTTTGAGTCTCATTTTATTGGTTTCTATTTATTATTTCAAACATTGTCTCATTTGAGGAAAAATTTTCACCAATTCTTGCATTTAATCGTCACTATCTCTCTGATGAATCACTCAGAGGTCGCCACTGCCATTATTAGCACTACCATCTCTAACATCGGTGTCATCCCTCCCTAACCATTCTTGCCGTCTCTATGGCTTTAGAATAGTTTAAAATATTTTCTATATAATGGCCTCTGAATTGTGACTCACTATTGACCAAAATATTATTTGAAAATCATATAATTGAGAAATTATTAATATTTTCTCTATTCATGAATTTTTAATTTATGAATAATAATGATATTTCTTAAGAAGTAGTCTTAGAAAAAAATTAACATTCAAAAGGTTTTAAACGCTAAATGGTTATTGAATTCAAATTTATTCCCTTATTTTCGTTCATTTAAATAAATAATTGAAGAATAATTCAATTCTTTTCCTCAATTCTTTGTCGTTATTTAGGTTTCGACATTTGATTGAATTTCTATTCAAAAAAAATAAGTTTATGTTTATTTAATTATGACATTAATTTGTTGGCGAAGTGAGTGTTGGGGAAAATTATCGCAATTTTTATTTGCCATTTTGTCATTTATAGCATTCAAATGACTGCACCCTTAATCCAAAACAAGCGATAATTTTAGGGAAAATAACGTTAAAAACTAATTTTATTATAACTTTTAGAGTTAACACAATTTTTAAATTCAATAAAATAGTTCTCTAATTGTATTTACTCTAATATCTGATATCAATCAACTTTAAGTTATAAACCACTAACTCTTGTAATTTCAGTCAAAGAAATTAAGTTTTCCTGAAAACCAATTAATCATAAAATAACTAATTATTTAACATTTAAGTGAAATACGTTCTCAAACTTTGAAAGAATCGATTCTTTATTGTAATCAGAAGAGCTATAAAATTAGTTTCTTTGACCTTGTTCAATTAACTCTGTATTTTTTAAATACTTTGATTTCTCATTAAAGTAAAAAAATGGAAAATCTAATTATATGCCAAAAGTGAGACTTTATTGAAAAACGATAATAAATCAAAAAAGAGCAGATAAGCTGGAATTTTCCAAAATCAACTAAGTTAATAAACCTATTAAAATAGATAATTAGTGCAAGCATAATTATTTGACATAATTACTGGGGAAAGTGTCAAAAATTTATATTTAATTTATAGCTTGTTCCGCTGATAAAATATTTTCATAAAAGATTTAAATTTTAATTTGAATTTTCAAATTTCATATTGTCTTTATTTTAAGAAAAGAGCTAGTTATTTTTTTCAATTCTCAATGGAATGCGTTTAAATAATTTAGTATTTCATGTTTGAAATGTTTGAACCATTTTTGCATCGATTTATTTCATTAGAGCCAAAGTCTGTGGCCATCAATAGGGAGTCAGACATGACTTGTAATACTTGTCTTCTAAAAAGAATTATTAGTTATTTCACGAAAACTTTAGACAAACTTTCTTTTAAAAGCAATTATTCAATCAAATGGTTTGCAGAATAAATGAACGAAAATGTTATTTAATTAAAATTTAAATTAAATGAAGAAATATTGTGTTTTCATATAATTTTCTTTTCTGTCATAAGAATAGTTGGAAAATGCGTTTGCGCTGAACACAAGACCAGTGCTACCAATCATAGCTCCACTACTTTTGATATACATCTAATGCAAGTCACAAAACCTTTCGGGCTTTGTTTCCATTAGTTTTCCTGCTCTGCTGCCTGTCTTTCCTCCCATTTCTATGGTATTATGTTAGTGGAGTTCACTTTGATGATGATCACTGGTCGTCATGACGGAGTGCAGCTTGAAACCTCTCTTCCCACGTCGAGAGGACCGCCAAGTCTTTGTGATAACCGGCGACAGCAGAGCCTGATTTAGTTGCGTCGGAAAGTCTCGTAAATTATATCTGAGCTCAACTCAAAACTGATACCACTCTTATGGCATAAAAAGAGTAAACTAAAAGAGAGTGGAAACTGACTGGAGTTTAGTCAACTGCACAGTAGAGTAGAACAGAATAGAGACTTTGTATTGAACTTATGGTTGGCTCTTTTGCTCCTAATATTTAGTGTATATATAATTTAAATTCTGTATCGAATCACTATATGACTGAACAGAACACTATTGTATTTATTGTAAGCTTTGAACAAATAAAGGACGCGTATCACAAATTTCATGCCGACTTCATGCCGACCCTATCCACAGAATTGAAGCTCAATTTTTGTAACTTTTTTGTTGGCCAATAGAATAAATTGAGTTTTTTTTTGTAATCCCCTTAAGTTTTGATGTTTTTGGCTGAGTTGCAAACAACACATTAAGAGTAAATATTTTCAAAAGATGCTGATCTGATATTTCGGTTGACTTTTTGTGTGCAGACGAGAGATACAAACTTTAGCTTAAATGTGAATTTTGTGCACTCATTAGACTGTGTCAGAGCAGAGCTGACTCAGAAAACTAATGCAATCAGTCTTTTAATGTTATTTTAGAAATATTGTTGAGCACAAAGTCTGCACAAAAATCGGGAAACTATTTTAATATACGGCATATCTGAATGCTTTCAATGGTCGGGTGACGGTATACATGAAAAAATGCAACTCTAAGGAGGAGTTTAGCAACTCTGGGCAACGATGCCTTTCCATGCAATACACAATTTTGCACGGCTTTGATTACATCAATAGCTAACTTATAAACTAAGAGACTCTGAACGTGATTTAAGTGCTTCTTGACAGCACATCCCTTAGCTGTATGTGCTCTCACCAGAACATGCATTTTCTCTCATTTAATTTGTATTAAAAGAAATTATTCTCAAATAATTGGCTTTAAATTGAACTGAATTTTTGTACTGAAAATAATCTTCAAAGTGAGTAAAATTCTTGAATAAAAATCGATAAAAAAGTCTGTCATAAGTTTCTCCACTAAAAAGTGTATTGAAGTGAATGTATCGCTAAATATCAGAATCGAAGAGAAAAACCATAAAGATTTGAAAGATAGTGAGTGTGAGTGAGAGAGTGTTCAATGAATGGCTTTTATGCCAACCAAATGCAAAGTGTGTATATGTTGTGCTGTATATGTGACTCAATTGTATATTCTATGCATTCATTCTAACTCTTGAACATCACGCAAATGAGAGCCCAATACTTCATATTCATAAATGGTGTATAACGAACACCAATTCAGTTGTGCCGTCACACTTAACTCCAGTGCTCGGCTTAAATTATATACCAGTTCATGATCGGTTTCTAATTCAATGTGATTCAGGTGAGCGATCAGATTTCAACGTTTACTCCTCTCTCTCCTATTGTTTGCTTTTGTATCAAATTATTAAAACAATTGTAAAACAATAATATTTAATGAGTCCATACAATTTCGCTTTCAATTTATTTTAATTTTTAATTATCTCTTCTAACGCTTTAAAACTGATAATTAAGCATGTTTAAATTATTATAAAACAATTACAACATATATTTGATTCTATGAAAATCTAATCATAACTTCTTATATTAATTTTATTTAATTCGACATAAATTTGATAAAATATTTATCGTTAAAAACGCTTTAATTCCTAACTTTTATCGCTTTTTAAACATTGAATCGTTAATAAAGTTTAATATAAATAATAATAATATAATGATTTTGAAGAGTAGTCTTCTTCTAGGAGCGGGTCTAAAGTCAATTCAATTTATAGTTTTTAGAAGTGATTGCAGAGCTTTAATGTCACCAACGATTGTGTTTATCATAATTTCTATTCATCTTAGAGTCAATTCAGTTGTCACTTAAACTTTTATATTATGACGATATCATACATTACATGTGATTATATGGCACCCATAGTGCAAAGCTATACCAATGCAGTTCCAGTGGTGATCCAGTGAAGTACCAGTGCGGCACTTGTAGCGCCCATCAAACTCATAGAATTCAAATTGCTTTATTATGAATTGCAAGTGATAAAAATCATAATAGTCTTGTAAACACCTCATAAATGTTATAATAAATATATGAGTTATATATTAAATAATTGAGTGAACAGATATTTGACCGACAATTAATGCCTTAGACTTTCTTCCAGGTTCTAACCTATTATCAAAGTTTTCCAAAAATTCTAAACCAAACATATTTTGTTTGGTTTTATGTTATATTCAAAGGCAAAGATTTATTTCACTTACATTAAACAAAGCTCTCTCTCTCTCTCTCTCTCTCTCTCTCTCTCTCTCCCTCTCTCTCTCTCTCTCTCTCCCTCTCCCCTTAGTTTATGCAGAGCACTAATATCGGTGCCAGTTCTGCAGCACTGGTTTTGTCAAATCAAATGGTTTGTATCTTTTCATCCAAA
>JAQGCE010000874.1:0-10336 GCA_034699185.1 Eupelops torulosus | reverse complement strand
AAGTTAGGATAAAATTATTCAAAATTTTAAATAAAATTCAAAGTTCAGACACGTTTTTCAATAAATTCTCAGAAGAAATATTAACAAAAAAAAATAATTAAATTCTTGTTTTCTTTCTTCCATTACATCAAATAAAATAAGTTTTATATATAATAAGAGAAGACTTCAATAGAAATGCTATTTTCGTATTCAGTCTTCAGTTTATGTCTTATATCTTTAGACAAGTATTGAATAGAAGCACAAAATTCTGATATTTTTATTCAGTTTTTTTCATACTTTACTTAATATCAAATGTTATACAATGTTATGGACCTTATGACGGGCCGTATCTCCTATTCCTCAATCAATTTCTTTATAGACTTTTCACATGTCTTTCAGTGTATAGAATACGAAACAAAACTTATTCTTTGAATCGATTGCAATACATATTCAATATTTTGATTTCATTTTCTTTCCGGTCATGTATTGGGAACCGTCAGTATCGGGAAATATGTAAGAAAATAGATTCAGGACATAAACCTCAAGAACTAATGGTTAAAGTTCTGGCAAAAGGAGGAAAAGCGCCACAAAAACAATAAGCAGTAAATAAAACATATATTGGACTCAAGAAAACGATGTTTACATAAATATAAGACAAATGTATAGTAATTTTGTTGTGTTTTTCTAATAATCTTCTATTGTTTTTGATTCCTTTGTGTGTAAAATAGTTAACAATAAATTGAATACTATTTTGAGAAACAATTAAAATCTATATTAAAATTAAATATATTTTCGCGTAATTTTGTTGTTGAAAAACCTAATTATAAATATTATGAGACGTTTTGTAGTTATAATCATTTTATTTGCTATTTATTTGACATATTTTTCCTAATTTATTGTTTTCTGATTTTTTGAGAGAAATTTAATATCTTTTTTGTGATTTTTATCTCAAATATGAAATTGTGTTGAATTTGATGTAATATTTGGTTAATATTTATAATAAAATGAAAAATAATGATTGTATTCATCAAAAATTTATGATTATATCTCTTTTATGAGTGAAAGGACAGCAACAGTAGATCCAAAAGAGATGAGAATGGCTTTCCAAGGCTACTACCTACCATTTAAACAGTAAGTTGGGTGTATTGCACCTTGCTCATCCCTCTCAAATATCAATGAGTGATTAATGTTGTTTTTGGCAATTTTTGAGTTTTTAATAATAAAAAAGTTTTATATACAATAAAACTTTTATTTAGACATAAAATTTAAATTCAATTCATTCCTAGAATTTAAATATAAATTTTATGATAATTCTCTCACAAATCCACAGAAAAAGCACTTTATTTGTTGTTATGTCTGTCCTATCAAATAATGGATTGGGATTCGGGTTCACTTTTCTCCATAAAAATGATTTTTTAAAACAAGAATATATAACATATTCTTTGAATTTAATGAATAGTTTTCCGATTTATGTCAAAAGAAGGGGAAAACAACTGAAATAAATGCAAAAATAGTTCCCAAATCTAAAGCACAGGATATGTAATAAACATATAAATAAATATATATTTGCACTGAATTTTAGTTTTTATTTCATGGTTTGCATTACATTTGCTATAAATATAGAAATTCAATGAGAAGTATATGAATGGATGAGAAAACTAACAAAAAAATTAAATAAATTGAAAAATTTGAGCCGAAAAACAGTATTCAATGCCTTATTATGAAGAGTCTGAAAACTGTGCCAAACCTGTGCTCAATATTAATTCGTTCGTTGGTTTAGTACTAAATTAAATAATATTTTTTTAGTTTTTCTTCTTTTCATTTCTTCTTCACTTCCAAACCACACATTCAAAGCATAGCATAACTATTGAGAGCTTTAATTAATTCTTAAGGAAAACAGTCTTAAGTTAAGAGATATACTGAAAGTACTGAAAGAAATGAAAAATAAGTTTTGGTTTTTATTTTTGAAGTCAAAGAAATATTACTTCTTATGATTAGCTGTGAATTATAGATGACTTCAACCAAACGTTTTGTACATTAAATGCCAAATTCATTTATAACTCAATTGAATTGAACACAATTGTGAAGAGCATATGAACAGTCTGTGCAAAGTTAGCCACAAAAAAGGTCTATAATTATATTATCCACAGTTTAAACATAAAACAAAAAGAAATTCCGAATTGAGTTACAAAAGAGAGGCCAACAAAAAAACTGATTATTTATTTCTAGAACTGAAGCCTTATATTTGTGGGGCCCACATCTGATCGGCATTTCTATTATTGGAAATGAAGTGACTAATTATATCCTCCCTTTTCTAATCACAATTCAGTCCTAATCTGTGCCACAAAATAGAAACAAAAATCAGTGAATACTTAAAACAAACGCCAATTTGAAAAGCCTTCAAATGTATTAATTTTCCGTTAGTTTCAAACATTGATTAATTAATCGCATATTTTTTGAGACTTACAATCATTTTTCAATAATTAATTCCCTTCTGTTGACCTCAACTCTAGTATTACATCAAAACGGACTTAGAGTTGATTGGAAGCGAAAGATAAAAATATTTCGACTACTAATCGACAAATTAATACCAAATCTAATGACTAATAGAATTAGGAATATATTTAATGCTATAAATTGCTGTGAATTTGATCTGAAATTAATAGACAGAGAGAACAGAATGAAATTAGTGCTCAATTTTCCAGAAGAAGTTCTAATTATTTAGAAATACTTCCAAAAAAAGAAATTAAATCCTGAAATCGAAAAATTCTAAATAACTGTATATTAAATGAAGAAAAACTTCTTTACTCATATAATATTTGACCGAATCCATCATTTCTATTGCCGGAAGAGTTGTTTCTATTCGCCAACAAATTTCAGGATTTATTTCCAAATCCATTACTACGAGAATCGTATTTTTAATATCAAATCTATTCATTATTTATTAGCAAATGTTTTATACACTGTTTATTATATACGAGAATATATTTGGTATATATTTCTCCATCGATTTGAATATTTTATTTCTGATACTTTATTTTAATGGCGAATACGAATAAATTATTTAATTTAAATCTATAATCGACTCATATATTAGGAATAACTGGGAATCGCATAAATAAAATCATAAAAATACTACTCTTTCAACAGTTAGGGAATCAAAATATTTTGATTGGTTTTATCATAATTTAGGGACAGCCAGAAGGCATATTGATCAACTGTCCTAACACATCATCAGCATAATCCTAATTCGCTTGAATAGGTCCGCTTTAAATTTACATGGTAATCAACTTTTGGCTGGTAAATTAGAAATTGGTTAACCATAACACAGTTAACTACCCTGAGTATAGATGACCGGTGAATAACCTTAAAATTACACAAATTTGACTCCAATTTAATTGAATTCAAAGCGTAATAATAGTCTGAATTTTCTTAACAATTAAACCAAAATCTAATTTAACGGATGATTGAAATGTTTTTAAAGACTGTATTTTAATTCAAAGCCAAAAATTCACTCTAAAATCAGCGGAGAATATAAACTAGTTTTAAACGATTCATACCTTTTTCTCTTTTGTTTTGTTTTATTAAAACACTTTTGGAAAAAAAGGAAATATATTTTTTTTAATGAAAAACATTTTGTCTCTATTTATAAGATATACTCATTTTTTTCAAATCCGATAATAAAAAGTTACTTTACTTTTGATAATCTAATAAATAAAAGAATTGAATTAAAGGTTTGGTTCTTTACTTGAATACTACACCCAATTGAATAGTATTCATGTATTTATCATTGAATACAGTCAGAGCTCATAAATGCAAACCAGAAGTCTATAAAAGGTTTATCTATAAAATCGATTTTGAAGTCCAGGAAGAGTTACTAAAAAGTGGATTTTAGCTGTTTTCAGGAAATTCTGCTCTTGCAAAAACCAGATATTGTTTTTGATACTCAATTTGATAGCCATTGATATGTATTTTAAATATAGAGCCGAAGATTTGTGAGAATTAGTGAAGAATACACTAAATTTTATTCTTTATTTTTGTTGATTCACTTCAATTAACGGCATATAAATAGAAAATAAGTACAAATCGTGACTTGAAATGAGTTTTTCCTATGAGAAGAGACAGATCAGACATCGGAACCGACTGGCGATAAATTCCAGTGCCGGTGCCTTTTCAGCGCTGACACACCACAGAAATAACATTTCAAGATTAATATCCAGTATATTCACTGCAATTTTAATCCTTTAAAAGGTTTACATAATTTATTTAAGAATAGCGTTAAAAACTATTTATAAAAAAAGATTCAAAATTCAAATACAATTCTTAGTTTTGTTTCTCAAATAGTTATCTTCTGAATAATAATAATAATAATTATAATAAAATTCTTAAGAAATACATAGAAATAGAGTATAACTGGAAGATAGACACAAATGTATAGAAACTAATTCACTAAAAAATAATAAAAATTAGTAAAAATTTATCGCTATTTAAAAATGTTATCAAAAACACAAATAAACACAGAATTATTTGAATATTACATATTACAGGTTATAATAATAATAATAATCATAATATTTAAACAAGGTTTATAATCATCAAGTTAAAAACATTATTCTTTTTTTTTCTCATCAATCGTTTACACATTAAATAAACTTTTTTTTCGTCCAAATATTTCTCAAAGAAAAACAAATACTAATTCGTGTAATAATTGTTTTGCTGTTATGTTTGGTTTATTTTATGATTAGTTTTCAATAATAATTATTCGTATTTGTAATATATATTTATATATATATAACACATAATAATAATAAAAGAAAATTGTCTGAAAAAAAATTACATAATTATATCATAACTTAAAACACTAGAAATTAAAGGGAAAAAGTGGTTGACATCGATATTATTAATAATAATTGAATGAATAGATTATAATAATAATAATAATTGACATTTGAAAAAGTGTTTCTACAGGAATAGATTAAATCCATACTGAATAGAGCAGAACATTATTGGAAATTTCAATTTTGATTTTCAGGTCTTTCCATTCTATTCAGTTCAATACTGGCCACTACTTCTAAACTGACACTGATATTAGATTTTAGTTCTCATAATTAACTTTTCATTTAAAGTAAAATTCAATTTTTTTTGAAGAAAATGCCTAAAAATTCTCCAAATTATATAATAATAATCAAATCGTGTAATAAATTTTCCCACAAAATTGAAATTACAATACATTATAATAAATATAAATATAAGTGGTTTTGTCATATATTTACGTGTCTTGAAATCAAAGCCTATTTTATAATAGAGTGTAAAATATATTCGTCAATAAATTGCAATTCAAATAATAATAGATTTTATTAGAGTTTAGGAACTAATAAATTCTTGTGCTGTTTGTGTTACTCAACAAAAACATTTTACTATTATTTATGGTTTAGATTTGCATTCATTTCATTCCAAACAATACTCTTTTGAGAAAACACTTTAAGAAAAAGATTTCAAACAAATAAATATATTTTTTTTATCATTTCATTGATTCAGTCGTTTTTCTCACTAGAATTTCAAACAAATCAAAAGTCAAATCAGTTTTTTTGCACAAAATATTTTTCAATCAAATGTCAGGCAATTGAAAAAACAGCACTTCTTTTATTGAATAGAAAAGTCATTTTTGAGACTTGACTGGACTGTTGGCTGTTATGAGTGTTTGTGTTTGAAGAACAGCACAAATAAAAAAGTATAGCTTTTTTACTACAATAATAAAAATCGATAAAATATTATTACTGTTTATTACAATCCATAAAATTTGGGCTGAATTTCGCATAAAATAGCATATAATTTATGAAAATTGTGAAGAAATAATAAATCACACATCGATTTGCACTGGCAGTCGACTCTCCAGAAAATCAAAGACCTCGGGGCTAATGAGCAGACTATTTGGTCGATAATAAAATTTAGATCTTCTCGTATTGAATAGCATTACAGCACATCATAGAAGATAATAACCTAATCACTGAAGAGATCCTCAAAACATTTTCCGTCTCATCACAAATACAACTAATTTTGTTCGCAAATCAAAAAAAGAGGAAATTCTCTCTGAGAGCACATCCATACCAAAAGAGATGGCAAAACAAAATAAAAAAACATTTGCGTATAAATCGTTAGGCATTTCAAGTGTTGCTCTAAATGTCTCATAAAAAAAGTAAAAAATATTATGTCTTTTTCGTTACGACAATCAAAAGGCAATGAATTTTATTCTGCATTTCTTAAACATAAGGACACAAATGTTATTAAAAGCAATAGAAAACTGCATTAAAATAATTCATTCGATTGTTATTATTATAAAAAACATTTCTTATGTGTATTACAAAAAACTATACGAAAAGATAGACTGAGAGAAGAGAAGAGAAAAAAGAAGAAAAACTTGAATTTTCTCTTTTGTTCCGCATTTGATTGCATAATAATATCAAATAATAATATATTTTTCGCACTGTTTTTATGGGCTCTTATCCAGCATTTAAAAAAAGATTATCCATATTTGCAAAGAGCATAAGGCAATCAAAATGACAACAAATCATTCTCTTTGGCCATCAATCCATTGGTTAAAAAGCATTGTCCGTCAAATTACAAATTGGTTTTCCATAGAGTCGTATATTTATATGTATTTAATTGTATTGTATTTATAATCATATATGTAAGCTGTGGTTGGAGTGGGGTTTCAATTATCATATAATATAATATTAATAATAATAATAATAGTAATAATAATACAGTAATAATAAAAACATATGGAATAATATAATTAAATCAAAATTAAAATAATTAAAAAGAGAGAAAAACTTTAAAAAACAGAGAAATTATGTGTAAATTGGTTTTAAAACTTTCAAATATTCTCAATATTTTTTGTAACTTTAGTTGTGGTCCTCTTAAGGGAGACATAAAAGTAGTCATAAGAATTAGAGGAAGAAGTGTAGAGACAGCCGGGAATTTCAATTTATGAAAATATTCCCGAGCATTTTCCACCTGCAAAAAAAATAAGAGAATTAAAATTGAAGCAAAATATTGAATAATTTTCTTAGAAAGAGATAAATATAATTAAAGCCTATGAGAAGAAAAATGAGCAAAAAATAAATAAATAAAAGTAAACTTAAGAAATATGAGCCAAAAATGAAGTTAAACTGAAGGTTAAACTCATTGTGTAATTGATGAGCAAAACCAGAGACAAGACTTGTCTTTTAAATAGGAATTCCAATTGAATTCACAGCACAACTGAAGAGCTCTAACATTAGTGGTTTCTAACTAATGGTCAGAATAAATATGAAAGTAATTTATCATAAAATAAGATGAAAAGAGAGAAAAACAATAATTCATTTAAGGACTTAATGATCCGCTTCTCCTAAAAGTTTTGACTCTTTTTTATTTTGTTTATATTCTTGTTTTTAACTAAACTTTTATTTTTCTCTTAAATTAAATGTTTGTCTTCTCTATAATTAATGAGTTGTGGACACAAACAGAGAGACATTTAATGTGAGAACACTATAATTGAATTAATTAAATATTTTCGAAGGCAATGTCAATGGAAGGACAGGTATTTAATTAATTTTGGGAGAGAAGGTGTAAGCAATTAAATACAATTGTATACAGTACCTGGTGGTTGACGGACGCGAACCGGAGTGGTTGGTAGAGATGCCGAACCATCTAATTGTAAGCAAAGATTGAAATTAATGTCAAGAAAATAATTGCATTTTTCAGCAGAAAATTTATGAATAATTTATTTTTGAGAAGACTTTATAGACGTTCTGAGAATTAAGACTTCATTTCATTATAAATGATATGCTTTCCATTTAATAGTTTTGGTTTTGAGAACCAAATTAATTGTTTAATAAACACAGGTTTCAACAGAATTGCAGATAATTAGTGTACGATTGGAATGGAAAGCCTTGGGAATGAGTGACACAATAGGTTAGGCATAGTATATGACTAGAAATGCGTGATTCCGACTCTTTCCGACTGATAGATCAGTAATGCAGTAATTATTGTCACATTCAAGCATTCAACTCATCTTAACAATCAGTGCTATACGGTATACCCTATGGGTTAGGGGACAGACACTTATTTGCGAAAAATGACGACAACAGCAGACAAGAAGTGAAACACTTTCACATCAGATTCGCTAACGAACATCAAAAATACTTGACTTCACAAAAATGATGAGACCAGCACATCATAACTCAAATTACAACACAGGGGAGAGAGAGAGAGGGAGAGAGAGAGAGAGAGAGAGAAAGAGAGAATGGCGTTCTGGGAGAGAAAGGTTTTGTTCAACAGAGCGCATCACAAAGAAACTTAACGCCAAACCTCTTCGTAAGTCAAATCTCGGCACTAAATATAAAACTTAATACAGACTTATGTGGTATTAAATAAAAATATGAAACACATTAAGAGGTCTAATGAAAAATGCTTTTAAACACATGAGAGGAACAGATCTGAGTTAATGATTAGGTTTTGGTCCAACAGTGGAGAGTTGTTTCTTAAATATTTTTAATAACAATAATAAAGGCATAAAAAAGTTTTGATTGCAATAAAAATTTTCTGTGAAAACTGTCAGACATTTTAAAAAAGTTAAGAATAATTATGATTTAATAGACTTACTGTTGACTCCATTAACTTTGCCATTAATGCCATTTGTGTTGTGACCATTGAGTTTGGGGTTGGGCTCGTCGTAAACTTCTCCAGTAATTGGATTGCGGCGAATGACTGCAGTGACGAACAAATGAGACGAATATATAATCATATAATACAATAATAAGTCACTGAACAGACAGATATGGCTATCGATAAGGCATTCATGCGATCACTCCGAGTGATTGAGTGCTAGACTCTGTGACAAAGGGGACAGAGATAGACAAAGACCAGAATACCACAGATGCGATCTCTCAGATAGAGTACTCTTCAAAGCCATTTGTTAGCGAATATAAACAAATGGTTGCACTTAATTTGTATGACCCCTCGCTCTAAGTCAAACCAGAGCTCTGAGTCAAAGGACTGGGGGCATAGTTTATACAATTAGAAAGTGGAGAGAGAGTGCGATCGCTGTCTAAAGATATTAATAATTTGTTTTGTTATTTACAGGAAATGCAAATTAAGGCTCCAAAAGACAAATATATTTAAAATTATATAAACAATAAATTAAAGCTTAAGAAAAGACTCGTGAAGTCAATGGCAAAGAGAAGGCAACGGAAGAGACAACTAATAAATAAATAAATGAAAGGCAATGGAAATGAGTTTATATTATAATAGATTGGTTTCAGATATGGCTCATAGACTTGAAAAATGAGTTCATTAAGAGATACCAGACTTTCTCTCGTTTTTGATCTTATCTTTAGTATTATTGAAACAATTAATCAAAGATGAGAGCAAATGATTACAAACCATGATCATATTTCTTCACTGAAGCCGACCGTTGGAGAGCAACACTTCCGTTAGGAGGGTTTTCACTAAAGATATTGGACTTCATTCGGTCGACGACTCGCCGACGGGGAGACTCGACTTCTGGGCCAAATAGACGGTTCTTTGTGTCTTCCTGTCGACTGCCCCGACGACTGGATGAGGCGCTGGATGGAGGAGTACTGCATTCAGACATCGCATCAGCAAAGAAGTGGCCGTTTGTTGATCCATTAGTGCCATTGACGCCATTGACTGGTGTAGACGGAAGGGATGACAACGAACCCGAATCGATCGAGTTTAAATCGGATCCCTCAGAGCCATTGACTCCATTGGCTGATCCGAATATATTACTGGATGGGCCTCCAGGAGCCTGAATCACCCTTTAATAGAAAAGAAGAACAGAAATTAATTATTTGCAATAAAATTGTCTCAAAAATTATGAATGATTTGTATGTTTTGCGAATAATTCAAGAATATAACTATCGATTTATGTCTGTCCTCAACGATTCCCAAACTCTCTCTCCTCTAACATTCAGTGAAATTAAATACCAATTGAGCCGATCGTTAGCAGAACTGAAGAGTTGCTTTCAATGGCTTTATGTCTGAGTTGACTAATGATGGCACAGAATAAGTATAACGCCTTCTATTAATGTTTAAGTGATTGTAAACCCATTGATCAGAGCCTACACTTATAGCCGACAAAAACATATATTTTTGCAGACAATGTGTTCGGATGCGACACAACTATAGCGCAACAGAAGCCGAGGGAACGGATAAATAATAATTGCTTTCAAATCACTTTTGGAGTGAAAATTATTCTCAAATTTTTCTCTCCGTTCCCTTCAATTGAAGTATAGCTCAAAAATAGTATTAATTGAGAGAAATTCTGTCAAAATTTTAGGGCTAATAACAACAG
>JAQGCE010000873.1:0-10337 GCA_034699185.1 Eupelops torulosus | reverse complement strand
ATATATAAAGAAATATTGAAAGACGTCTCAATATATCAATATTTTCTTAAGATATAAGTCTTGTATTAAATTATCGTTTCGACACATTTTACAAACATTTCAATTAATGTTTTAATTGTTTCAAACATTAAACACGAGATATGGCTTAGAATATAATTATATTTTAATTAACTTAAAGTCAATGTAATTGTCAACAAATCGTCAAAATATCCTTTCCTTCATTTCCTTCGAGCATTTGTTTCTTATATTCTGGTCAATAGTTAAAATAGTTGATGGGTTATTCAAATTTTATCGTTTTTCAATACTAAAACTTTGATAAACACTTAAAACAAATCATTTTTTCACAAATTCAGAGAAAACAAAGAAATGGTCCACAAATCAGAAAACACCATATTTTAAGTTTTAACAGTTAGCAAAGGATTTGGGATGTTAGCAAGCAGATATTTATTTCACTAATAACCAGAAAATTGAGATCAACAATATTGATTTGAAATCCAATTCTTAATTCTAAGAATGGCCTTGCTTATTCCACTAATTAGTAATTACTGATTACTAATGAATAGTGACTACAAAATTAAATGCCAACAAAGAATCTTAAATCAATATTCTTGATAGAATTCATTGAAATTTGATCATGATTAGCTATAGCCTACTCTTAGAATTGAGCATTCCACAATTCCCTTATGTGCAGGTCAATTTTTTTTAAATTTCACATAAATTATCTCCAGGTACAATCAAAAGCACCTAAATTCACTCTAATTATCATTTATTGAGCTGACACTAAACTTCGCGCAATTTAAAAATTCAAGGAAAAACTTTTGAGCTAGATCAAAGATCAATGGACCTAAGGTTCAACCAACTGTCGGAAGAGTTGTTTAAGCGAAAACTATTTTAAACATTTATTACAAATAATATTCAAATTTGGTTATATTTCGAAAGAAATTTGTGTCTTGCAATCAATTATAAAATTACTCGATTACTAAGAAGAAAACATTTATTAGATTTTCTTCAAATAATCATGGGTATTTTTCATATATTGGGTAAACAAGATTTTCCTAAATTGGAGTTTAATTAAATGGTATTTACGAGAAATAACATCACAAAAACATTATTGCACTCTAAGACCTTCTAAGCTAATATTAAAGGATTCCACAAGGTTAAATTATTTTAAAATTGCACAAGCTTCATTAAAAAACATCTGTAAATGAGCTGAATTTTTCCCCGTCTTCTCAAAAAAAACATATGAGTTTTAAAAACTTTAAGTTAAAATTAAAAAGAGATTTCCTCATGGTAATCGAGTAATTAAACTCTAATAATTAGAATATTATAATTGAGAGCAAAGCACAGCCTTCAGACGTTTATTGGGGTATACCTGACGTTCAATAGAGTAACACAAAATGCATTTTTCCTGAAATATTGAGAACACAATGAAAAACTAAATTACAAACCAAAGAGCATTCTGTAAAAAAAAACAAAAGATGCCAAGATCAACTAAACTTTTGGAATATTTCCAATACATCTGATCCAAAGATGTGGCCATCAATTAAATAAAATTATAAACAAAATAAATGAAAGCTTCAAATAAAACAAAACAATTAAAACAAACAAAAAACTGAACAAAAAATGCTTTTTTATTGTTTTTCACTTCATTTTTCATAATTTAAGAATATTTTTCAAATGTTGAGAATATTTTCCGTTCGAAAGTCAGGCATTTTTTGGGGTAGTTTTAAATTAAGCAAAAAATTTCAGACAAAATAAATGATTCATAAATTAATTTTTTGCTTTCAATCGCAAACATAATATATTTGAATAAATCTTACGATAAATACACAACTTTTTCCGGGATTTTGCGCTTAGAGATCATTTGCGCCCACTTTTGGCGTATAGATGGAGGCGTTCGGGTCAAGTGGTGACGAATTGGACATTTTGAGGCTGTTGTCATCGTATTTGTCATATTTGTCATTCATGTTTGTCATATATTTTGTGTGATTGTGGTTATGGTTATTGTGTCCGAAGACAGGCAGCAAACTGTTTACGAGCGACACGTTATCTGCGAGACTCCCATAACTACCATTAGGTGTTGTTGGCATTACGGCCATCACTTCCGCTATTTTCGATTTTAATTCATCGATTTCTTTCTCCCTTTGCATTAAAATCACTGAAAAAGAGATAATTAAAAATCAAATTAAAATCTAATCCAAAATTAAAGAAAGGCTTACTTCGAGTCATCTCTAACTGTCGTTTGGTCTCATCAAGAGCTGAGAAAAGGTCCAATTTAAGTCTGGTTTCCGCACTTAAGCTTTTTTCGAGGTGTGCGTTCTTGTCTTGCATTGCCGAGAGGGCAGACATCAGCACTTCTGCGTCGTCATGAGAATTCTTGTACTGACGTAAAGCCTAAACAAAAAAACCAAACGTTAATAACAAATAGAGAATTGAGTTTTGAGCGAAAAATGACTGACTTTTTCGCTTTGTTTGAGTTGTTCTTCTTTAAGCTTCAATTCGTGCTGCAGTTGTTTGAGATCGTTATCGATTTCGCGTCGTTTGGCCTTACAATTGTCCGAACACTCCATTCGGTTGGCAGCAGCGATGGCCGCCGCTCTGGCAGCAGCTTCCTCTGCCTTTTTGGCCTTCTTCTCATTAGTCAACTGCATTTCAATGTTAGTTTTGAGTCGTTTTTTCTCTTCGTCTAAATTCTTCTCCAATTTAATGATAGTCTGTTTGTCCTGTTGTTTAGCAGTAACCAAATTATGGAGTCTCTGCTGAAGATTTTCATTATCCTGACGCAGTTGTGCCAACTCGTTCTTCACCGAACGGTCGTCTGTCATAATTGAGTTCAGTTGTGATCTTAAGTCGAGTTCGCACTGACGGGACGCCTGTAGGTCTGCTTTCAGTCTCTTAATATCCGCCTCCAACCTGTTGTCATACAAATGTCAACACATTATTAAAAACTGGGAATAATTTGCTAAGAAGTGGTACCTGAGTAAGTGCTCGTCTTTAATGGCCGACAAATTGTTGGCCACAATATTTTTGGCTTTTTTAGCGCTATTACTACTAGAATTGGAGACGTTGTTGGATGTGTTGGCCGGCGGTGAGCACTGATTGCTCGACATATTAACACTATTTATATGATTTGTGTTATTGTGAGTCCACTTATTATTATTGGATGTTTGATGTGATTGAGATACTGGCGTTACGGGTGTGACGCCTAAGTTCGACAGATTACTGCCTTTCGAATGCGTCAAAGAAGAGGTGATATTCTTTATATGAGTCTTATTCGCGGTGTTGTTATGCTCTACAATGTCTTCGACATCATTATCGTTGTCGAAGTCGTTAAGCGATGATATCTTTTTGATGATCTGATGCTCCATATATTGTAATTCATGTCTTCAAATAAATAAATAATTAGTATTCAAAAGAACACAGGAATTAATACAAGGCTTGAGAGGAAATTCATATACAGATAAGATTTTTTGGAGAAAAATAATCCTTAAGAATATATTCTTATATTTGTTGCAAAATCTGACTCTTTTCCTATAAATCTATATATGAAAGAGTTATTCTGTTCTGAGATTTACTTATGGATTAATGAGAGATAAATGAAAAACCATTAAGAAGTGGACGGATATCAAAACTAATTGATTTTTGATTCTAACGATGGCCTAAAAGGTCTTATAAAACAAATGTTGTAATCAATAAATGGGATATTTGTGGCAATAGAAGAGAAAACTATAATCTCAAGGCTTAAAGAAAGGGATTAAATGATGAAAAACAAGTAATGTCTGACCTGTCGATGCCATTAGGAATCGTTTTTTTATTTGATTCGTATTCACAAATATTGAGTTTATTTGTGGGCTCTCTGTTCGTAATAACCAATGATTTATCAGAATTTGTTGAACTGATTAGGACCGCAATGATTGACTCCATTCTGATGTATAATCTCTGTGTCAACGGGTAAGCTGGGAGCGGGTGGCGGGGGTGCCTCTTGGGGTAAGGCTTTCTGAAGGAGTTCTAAATAGAACTCATTTTCTTTGGCCACTTCTTTCTGTTTTCTTAACCTCATTCGGTAACTGACATAAGACTTGAAACCGAAGCCTAACGTCACAACTGGATAACCAATACTGAAGAATAAGAAGACAGGGATTAAACAATTGGTTTGGGCTAATAGTAAACATATCATTTAAAAGTCAATATATCGGGAAAAGAATTATATCATCGTAAAGCTAGACAAAAAGGAGTAAGCATGTCAAATTTTATCTGCGATGGCCATATTTAAGACCCGAAATGGCCATTTGAATGTGCCAGCATAAGCTTGAAAGAGAGTAGTGTAGAACATCCATAACTCTACCAAAAAAAGCCGTTTCAAATGGCCATTTCGGGCCTTAAAAATGGCCATACGTAGATAAAATTTGGCATGTTTACTCCTTTTTGTCTAAGCTTTACGATGATATAATTCTTTTCCCGATATATTGACTTTTAAATTATATGTTTACTATTAAGTTGGGTGTTATTACCAATGAGCAGCGAAAGGCCGGCACAGGTCCAGATGAAAGGGTAAGTTTTTTAATTCTCTGAGTCTAACCGACGCTTCTATATATACAAAAAGTAACCAAAGAGAGACAGTGGGCAGACATATGCCGCGCTCTGTGTGCCATACGTACTGCACCCATACGTAAGTGCTGGCGGCGAAGAACAACCAGTGAACCGGTATGAATAGGAAACAGATCATATCCGAAGTCAATGCTATGAACACAAAAAATACTGAAAATGCCTGAAATTTAAGAAAAAAGTGAATCAAATTAGAAATCAAATCAAATCCGATGTTTATATCAAAAATCTTATCAATAATTTATTTGTTCTTAACTTATCTTTACTTAATTTGAATTAAAGGGGAAGGGATGCAAATTGGTGTTAGATTAATATAATGTACATAATATCAATAATATAAAAAATGTACTTGACAGCAATGACAGCAATACCTTATCTCTATTAAAAAAGTTATGATTTCTTATCGAATATTAAGATTATATGAGAGACATACCAGTCCTTGATATTTGAATGAGTCGTAAACACTTCGCAAAAGCAACCAAAATGGCCACAAATATTCGAATCGGAATTCGAGTATGAAGTCAGCAAGCAACACCAGAGCCCAAACGAGCAGGAATTTCAAATAAATGAAAGGGCTGTCCATTTCAAAGATCATAATTTAGTTTTGTTTAACATTAAAAAGAGTTAGTAATTGAGATCAACCGCTTGTCATATTTCAAATTGACCATGATGCATAGCAGTAATTTAAGACTAAGATACTAATCTTGATTATTAATGTCCATCAAATGAATGTGAACTCAATGTCTTCTTTTCGAATAAATTTTTTATAAGATGTGAATAATTTCAATGAGACATAAACTTGAGCTCAAAACTAAATATTTGGGTTATAACTGCTCTGACATCAATGGTCCGAAGAGTGCTTAAAATCTTATCGATCAGCGATAATCTAGCATGATAATACCTTTAAATAAATAGTTGTCTCTTTGAGAATATTCTTGTTTATCAAATAAATCGATTTTATATCAGAATTTCAGAAAAAAATATGTTATAAACATTTTCAATACATTTTCAATGTATTCTATTAATGGACAGAATGGAAACGTGACAAAAGTCAACCCAATCAACAGATTAAAGAGAAAGCCTATTATCTCTAAAATTCTTAAGAAAAGGATTTTTATTCAAAATTAAGACAAAATCAAATAAATAAAAAAAATAAATGAATTCATTGTTTAATTGATTTAAATCTAAAATTAGAATCAATTTTGAAAAAAATAAGTGAAATTTTAGCCTATTTTTGGGATAAACTAATTATATAAGAGAAAAGTGGACTGAATTATATAAAATGAAATCAGAGTCAATTGTAAGTCTACATTAAATTAGATTGGTCAGAAATATCAGACTGTGTAATAGCCACGTCCTGTTTATAATCTAATAAATTAAGGTAATAAAAGTCTGGGCCTATTGCCAGCCACACGACATCCCACATGTCGTGTATAGAAATTGATATAGTAGCCAGCTGATTCAAGACAAAAAACAGATAGATTGTAAAGGTATCCTGGATATGTTTTCGATTATTTATCATATTTTGTATAAAACAAAAGGATTGAATCAATAAGTGATAAAAATTATTTCAATTAAACTATTTTATAGAAAAAAAATTAAATTATCACAAAATTATGGGAATTCAACAGATGTATAGTCAAAGACATTAAAATAATTATATTTATCGGACACTAACCAAGAATATAATGCACTCATAATGTAATGGCTTTGAATTTCATCAAAAATTAATGAATAAAATCTATTAATCGATTAAATATTACAACATTTTATGTAAATTAATGTCAATTCAGATGAATGTCATAAATGAACTAAAGGTTAATGATATTCAAGATTTAAGAAACTGATTATTGAGGGGACAGACAGTAGTCTAATGGATAGACATTCAACAGATGGGAATATTAAGAGTAAATTTCAATTTAATTGTTTAATTAATTTAAGAATAATTATTAAAAACAATTAAAAAGAAATAATCCATTGATAATCATTAGACAAGAGTTCTTAGAATCAATTAAAAGCCAATCGTTCTTTTGATTTAAATGTTTAGGAATTAAATGACAATCGATGGACAAACGGTTGAAGGAATGGGTAAATGTGAAGAATAGTTAAGTAATAATGTTTTACCTTTGGTTGAGTCCATCAGAAATCTTGTTCTTTTTGTTGGCCCGTCTCAGTTTGGCTGCAGACAAATCACCATTTCTTCTCTTCATCACAAGTAATCCAAACACTATTTATGTCCAAAACTGTTGAACAGAAGATATATTTAATAATTTTGATAAAAAGTGGAATAATATGGCAATCAATTAATTGGGTGATAGTATGTATGGACAGAACAATTAGATCAACAAATGACTGATCGATGGTTAGAACAGATAAGAGATAATCAATGGTTAAAAGGAATTACATATACATATGTTATGATAAAAATAATGACAATTGAATTACTTCTCGAAATGATTAGTGATTTTCGTGTCCACACTCTCTATGTTTTGTTGTAAATATATTCCGACCTCTGAGTGAAGAAAAACGTTTCACCAAAACTATTTTGGAAATGTTTTCGTCAAATAAATAA
The DNA here is from genome assembly GCA_034699185.1 of Eupelops torulosus. NCBI lineage: Eukaryota > Metazoa > Arthropoda > Arachnida > Sarcoptiformes > Phenopelopidae > Eupelops > Eupelops torulosus. The sequence goes on along the minus strand of JAQGCE010000873.1, from coordinate 3,160 downwards.
AATATGAATATCACTATTAAATAAATATTAATCCAATCAATGCGTTAATTGTGTTTATACTGTAGTCTTGCAGATAAATAAAGCGATTCAATGATTATTTCGTATTATTATTATATAATTTGTGTTTCAATTTCTGATGCATTAAATTAATGAATAGTCTATCGAAAGCTTAAGCCATAGAGTCTTCCCTACAAATAATGGCAACCAATTCACCAAAAATAATGAAAAATCTCTGCCATTAGTGATACGCATGTCTCAGGACTCGAGTGTGTGGCTCACACGCAATCTGCCTGAGCCTTACCTGAGCTCTATCATAGACTATCAACACATACCTCTACAATATTGCCACCGTTGCGGACACCAAACACAAGACAAACACCGTTAGGTTCACCAAAATTCACTTCTTATAACACAATCTTTACTAACAATTTGAATAACTTTCGTTCAAAATATTATAAATCCTTTAAAAAACTCTTTAAATTTAAAACATTTATTGACATAATTTGTTTCCACCTTTAAGTCCATAAAAATCCTGTTTGATTGTAGACCAAAATTATGCAAAGCTAATAATGAGCATGTACATCTTATAAATCTTCATTCAATCTTGTTAAGTGGAATATCCAATTAATCAAGGGAGATATTTGCCTTAGAGATTGATTTTCATACAATCATAAAATATAGGCTTTCCTTTAATCTCTTTTTCAATGAAAGGTGAGGTCAATAAAAATTTAAATGAGAGCAACCAGGAAGACTAATTAATCAGCAAGAATAACTTCAAATTTATATTGTATTGGCTTAATCAAGCACATTTAAGAAAAAAATTAAGCATGCTTAAAGAAAATATTTTAAAAATTAAGAAATTTAAAGCAATTGTTGGCATCTAATCGATCAAAAGTTGACATAATTTTTAAATATTTATTATATCATTGAATAAACAAATTTTATTACAAAACAGATCAGAAATTGCGATAAAAACAAATATTTGAATTGAATTGAATCCAGAAATTATAGTTTAAATATTGATTACATGTAATTGAAATACAATTTAATCAAAGAATATATGAATTATTAATTTTAAAGAATACCCCAAAAAAATAGTTATTTAATAATTTAAAATTCTTCGTCTTCGGGAACATCCAAATAGACATCATATGAGTCTCTATTACAGGAGCCGTCGGGCGTGAAATTATACTTATGGAAAGTTCCGTCCACACAAATGGCATAAACCGAAGAATTGTGGCCAAAAGCACAAATACAGGCGCACTCAGCAGCAACTGTAAACTTGGCCAGTGCCCATTGAGAGTTCAGGTACTGATGTGGAGACCAACCACCCATTGTTGTAAAATTGGAGCGTCTGTTTAGATGTGTGTCTCTCAAAGCAAATATATGAACCGTTCCCTTATCACTGGAAACGACCAGAAAGTCAGAGTCGTGAGAGAATGCAATGCAGTAAAGGGTGGCCGCATCGGCCCCTCGACGCAACTCCACAAGACGTGAGCGCCGACTAGTATCGAACACTCGGATTAAAGTGCCTTTAGTTGAGGCGGTGGCCACCATTGTTCCCGACTTATTAATGGCCAGACATGCGATATCTGACTGATGAGCAGCTAAATTGACCGGAGAGGATGACTTTCCCGGCTCACTATGGCTCAGGTCTAACATTTGAATAGAGCCAATGCGATGGCCCGGATATACCAATAGTTGTCGCTCTGAACTGGTATATGGACTCACTTCACACAAACCCAACGGATTATCTCTGGTTTCAATAGAAAACAGTTTCTCTGACTTTTGCGGAAATGTGAAGCAATGTATGCGATATCTTTCGACGACAATTATTCTGTCTCTCCGTGTCTTAACTGAGAGGACGGGTGACGAGAAGGTATATTCCAAAACAAACTTCTTATTAGAGTCGTCCCAAATGAGGACTGATTTTTCAGAATATCTTTGATTAGGACCGCCGGCCACCAAAGCTATTAAATTGGTTCGATGCAGAAGAGCGCAGATCGATATCGAACCGATGTCTTTGGGCTCTTCAAGAGATGCCTTAACCATAAGGGGCTCGATATTGAATATCCTGACCCCCGACTCCATACTGGCGGCGAAGAGTGTGTGCTCTTCGTTGATGGAAAGACTTTGAATATCTTTTCTAATCATTTTATTTGATGTCAACCTATCTTTGGAACTGATTTTATTGCTGTTATTCTCTTTATTTGAAATAATATCTTCTCGTTTTAGTCGTCGTTCTTCTGATTCACTTTTGAGTGACATTCAAATAATGGTTTCAAATAAGTCTTTAAAAATCACTTCAAAAATAATACAAAATAAAAGTCAAGTTTCGGTAATAATTAGTTCAATAATAATAATAATAATAAACAAAGAGTTTGAAAGTCTAATAGAGTTAAACACAATTCAAGTGAAGGACACAAAAGCAATAAAGCGTTTAAATGTTTATATCATTTAATTATTATTTTCTTTAAATATAAAACGTTTTTTTATATTTGAGTTTATTTTAATTAATAATCGTTTTTGTCATCAAATCATTTGATTCTTCGATGGATGAGTTGAGCTGAGCTGATGTGAGACAATTGTGGCCAACAGTTACTTGTCTTTAGTGGCCATATGTCTCATCAATTGAGAGCTGAGTTTTTCAACTTTTTTGATGTCCTGGGAGTGTTGTGTCGCATACATAACACATACCGTATTGTCAGTACATTTTAGGACAAGCTTTCCGTCTGAATGTCTGTATTTCATAACAAATCTACACTTTGAAGGCTCGTCCAAATACAGCAGTTCTGCCGCTTTGGCGAACTCTTCCCACGAAGACATATACGGCATTTAAAATACTAATTCAGACAATTTATTAAACAATTATTTTAAATGCGTTTAATTTCTCTTCAATTAAATGTCTGACAAAATCATATGATTTGAATACACGTAAGGCTTCCTTCAAAATACTACGTCTAAAATCTCTCGAGTTTTGTTTGACTCCCTTTCCATTGCATTCTTAACTTCAATGTAACAAAAATTGCTTCAAATAATAGATTGGTTTTTAGCGTACTTTTTGAATAAGAAATCATTAAATAATTATTTCATTGAATTTATTGAACGAAAAGCAAATACGAGAAAATAGGTTTTCCAAACAATGTTTACAATTCGTTAA
>JAQGCE010000872.1:0-10340 GCA_034699185.1 Eupelops torulosus | reverse complement strand
TCCGGTTTCACTCGAAAACACTTTTAATAAGATTCCCATATTTTGTTATAACAAATATCGTAAAAGTGTCTAAAATTGCTTCAAATATTTTATCGGATAATAAGCCGACTATTGTTTGGAAAATCTACAGAACGGTTGAAAAATACATTTATTAATACAATATTTTGCAATAAATTCTATGCAATGATAACAAAAGAGTAGAATTTTGAGCTAAAAAATAATAAAAATAATAAAGCAATGAATTCATTGATGCATAACATATAAAACCACATCGAAAATAGAGTTAACAGACTATTCAGTACTTAAGTCATAGGTTTTTCTCAATGAAATACTTTCGACACAAAACCAAATGGAGAGAAGAGAGGAAACAGAAGGAGGGATAGTGTCTGTGCAGAGGCCAAGACTATTCCATTGATTATAATCAGTCCGATCGTCATCCGTGACAAATCATATCTTCATAAGTGTTCTTCAATGGCGGTCAAGTGAAGCAAACACTCCATTCAAGAAATACAATTCCCATACTCTTATAAATTCACTCTCTTTTTACTACATTTCCATATTTGAAGCAATTATTTTGAGTTTCTTATCATTAAATAAAACGGAAATGTGTTTTAAAAGCGAAGAGAATATAATATTTTTTTATTTCAAACATTATATTAAACTTTGAAAAATATGAACAAAAATTGAGAGAAAAATATGTAATCGAAATGAAAATTGTCTCCGAACAGCAAAATATAATTACAAATCATCTGATAGTTTGAAGCGTTTATAAACAGCATAAGAGAAGGCGAAAGTGATTATGAATAATGACTTCTTCCCTAATATTAAGAAATATAACCAGAATTAACGCCAAAAGAAATTTTAAGGCAAAAATCGATAATTTTTTGTTTGATTGGCACTTAATTCAAGTAGCAATAAATGCAATAATAAATTCAGAATCGATTTGGATCTGAAATTAAGAAAAAATGATGATTTGAAACAAATTCAAAGGCAATTCAAAGGGCGTAAACACTTTAAGTGTTTGCCGAACATCACTACCGAAAAGCTATAAATAAAAACTGAATTTTATTTGAAATGCTTTGAGAGTATTGTCACAACTAATTCAAGACGACTGCCCACTCATTAATTAGTCATTAGAAACAAATGATGCACTTCAAAGGCTGAACCCATGTTTTTCTCCGTACTCAGAGCCCAATTGACGGGAAAATTCACTTTTTTTGTGTAAAAAATGTTGTATTCCTCGTAATGGAAAGCGTATTATTCAAGTAAATGATATCAACCATTGACTGAATCCATATTCTGTCCTCTATATTATTCTACGCTCTTCTGACTACTGTTTCGCTTCAACAGAACCGGCGAACTAAAAGTGAAACTTTGGTTTTTTTGCACTGTCCTCAAGAAACGTAAGAGTTGTTGTTATGTTCGAGCATTTTCTAAGAGCACTGCAAAGACATCGACGAGAAATCCAGTGAAACATGAAATTCAAAGATGACATCGATATTCAGTTCCGCCACAATACGGATGACTCGAACGCAACCATATATTCTGAGCGCTATTATATTCTCAATGTTTTTATGCAATATTTGGCAAATAATGGCAATACATTGACCCTAAGCTTTAACTCTAGGAATAATTGTAGCCTTACTTTCCATAAATATCAAGAGTCGAACCTCACGTACAGATCAGGAATCGAAATATGTATTTATATGAAAAACTTGTTTAACTATGAGATTATTGTTCGTATTGTTCTTCCATTTGCTACTTATTATTCGGGCACAGAATATATTGATGGCCAAAGTCTTCGTGGGAGGTTATAAGATATCAACTCTCAGACATAAGAGTTATGTTATCAGGAATTCCATATTTTCTTCTCAATTGCAATGATATCAACAAAAATATGTGTTTAGACAGACATTTAAGTATTGATTTTGATTGAAGTAATGCATCGCATCTCTAGAGATGATTACAAATGATATGAATGGTTTGTGAAGCACAGCACAGCAGAGCACAGGTCACAAAATATAATCGCAATTTTTATACAGAAAATCAATCAAATATTCCATTTATCTGAAAAATTAATATAATGTCAGAGTATTACCAGAGTAAGTTTTATATCTCCAATAATTATTGATTTTAACTAAAAAAATATTTACTTTTTTATGGACTGAATTAGGAGTGCTTTTGGACAGGAATTTAATATTAATATTAAATGATTAGTTGAAAACATAAATAATTATTGGATATAATATATATATTTTTGGGTGAATTTATTTAAAATCAAATTAAATTTTGATTGAAAATAAATTGAAAGACTGTCTTCTGATTAAATCTAAAGCTCTAAATACTAATACAATTTGATAGTTAAACGAATGATTGATCAAAATATGCATCTTTTGAACGTTTAGATGCAAAATAGAAGTAGATATCTTTTTAAATAAATGAGACTAGAGCATAATCTAATCAAAATCTGGTAGCAGTGTAGTCCATTTGCACTGTGCTCTGCTCTAATAGAAATATATTCAAAGATTCCTTAAGGAAATATATTTTGATTCAAAATTATAGCTCTTATCAAATAAGAGATAAAACTGAATAAAAGAATATTTTGAGTTTGAAATCATGTTTTTAAAAAATATATTTTCATATTAAGTGTCTGTATATCTCTTGAGATGTTGTGCTGACCCTTAAGCAAGTAATTTATAGTTACACTCAAGGAATTGGATTTTTATTTCAAAATAATATTATATCTAAAGATTGATATAAAAAGAGATTCGAATCGATCTTAATCTACAACAAAAAGAAGGACTGGAATTAAGTAGCGGTTCCGAGCGGTAAAAGTGCTAACTGTGCGCAAAAAATAATGTATTTTTCATTTAGAGTCCAAAACCAAAAGTAATGATTAAACGGGAATTGAATTAAAGCCTACAAATAATGACATAATCACTACCGAACAGCATCTCTACCATTCCCTACCATTCGTTCCATCAGTTTCTGAGCAAACCTTTTGATGACATGAATGCAAAGTCAGAGGTTTGGATGAAATGGATTTCAAAATGTATTAAAAGAAAGAGAAAGGAAAACAAGACTTGAATTGTATTTGAAATAAAGGGCAGACCATAATTGGACAAAACGCGATCTACCGATAGATATCTGCCAACAAAGCAATGCTTTGAAGACTGACTTTTGAGATAAAAATTTGAAGAATGAAATATCTGATAAAATCTTAGCCAATATTCAAAGTCTGTGCAGTTGGAAAGCAATAAGAAACATGGAGACCCTCTTTGGCTGCAATCAAGTGGTAGGCTATCAAGTGGTCGGTTTCAACAAACATGTAATCAGAGCTCAGTTTTTGAGTAACTTTAATATCGACGACAGACAGACAACAACAGCAATCATAATAACGATAATAAAAACAGTCTGAAAGTGATTTGAGGGCTGACACAAACAGTAGGCCTGAAAACTAGAGCATCGTTTGAAAAATGATTCCTATTTTAAATAATAATTTGCCAGAGATTTTGAAACTCTTTTATTTTAAGGAAGTATTTTAGACTCAATAAAAACAAAACAATGAAAATCCCATTTAACGTCTCTTTCGATTTTGAATATCAATTTTCAGTTAATCATTAAAATTGTTTTTATTTTGATTTGAATTTCAATATTTCATCGATTCTTTTAATATTGTGTTTCATAAATATATAATTCTATTGAAAATTATTTATTGTCTGAGAATTTGGAAAACTTATCCAACGATAAGTTGAAAAAAGGAAATAAAATATTTATTTCTTATATATATTCCCATTATATGAGACAATGTTTTCTCATATAATTCTAATAATAGAAATATTGTGTTGACGTCAGAGATTCTGCCCATCGATTGTCTTTTTGAAGACAATTTATATGTCCATAAACCGGAACAATAAGAATAAAGAGTGCAATCAATTGAATTATCGTCACTCGGATTGTCTTCGGACCAGTTTTCGGCATTCATTTAAGACAATGTCTTTACTACTGAGACGTTAAATCGGATTCAATATTATGTTATTTAATAGAAAGTCAATTACATTTAGACACTAAGAAAGAGAAGTTCCTTAACTATAAATAGAAAGAAAACTCATAAAAGTTAAGAAAAACTTTTCTCCGAACACCTTTTGGTCGGAAAAAAGACCGAAATTATTATTGTTTTCGTTCAATAATTGTGTAAAACTCGGAGAATAGAAATGGCTTTTAATGGACGCAAACATATTGTGAAAAATTGAAGGAAAACAGAGTTTATATGAATTTAGAAACAAAAACAAACTAAAAAACGCTAAAAGACAGGCAATAATAATGATAATGATTTAAAAAAGAATGTGAATCTTATGCAAAGACAGTTTTTCTGGGGGGACAGTTGTGTGAAACAATGAAACTCTGACCTAAAGTTTATTGCCTTTAAAAGTGATAATATATTCTTACAATTGAATAATAAAATCCAATGAAAATAATGATAAAACTCGAGTGAAAACGACTTTTTTAGTGTTTTGTTTCAATAATAAAAATAAAATAAAATAAAATCTACGGAAAAGACTTTCAAAAAAGAAGAAAAAAGATTTTTGAAAACTTAGGAAATAATACAAAACATGAATCTCTTCTATCAATCAATATTTGTCATAAGACTTGAGAAACACAAAAAAAATAGTTTTGATTTTTTATATCTTGCCTTCACTTCAGTTAAAATTGAATCACAATTATTGAATCGAATAAAACTGCAAACACAGAGCTTGACTGCCATATTGAGACGGATCTATTGAATTCTTGTCTCCGTTCCTACCATTTATCTCATTTCAATTGTTTAAATCGCGTAAACTTCCACTTTTCCGACTCTAAAATTTTTGCCTTTTATTGAATTCTTTACAATAAGAAACAAATTGTGTCACAAAAATCAATTCCAGATAAATATTGTGAAGAATTGAAAGAAATGTTTCTATTATTCACTACATTTTCAGTGATTGACCAATGATTGGGAAAATTGATTTTCAAAGAAAGATAAAAATATGAATACATGAAAAACTGAGTCAATAAAATTCATAAGTAGACCATTTTATATGTAATGTTCAACAAAAAAGGGAAATCATTAAAAATGAAAAAATCAATTTTTCATGAGAATGAAAAACACGTCTCTCTCTCTCTCTCTCTCTCTCTCTCTCTCTCTCTCTCTCTCTCTCTCTCTCATCATTTAAATACATTTAGTTTTTTGAAGACATCATCAAAATGTGGTAGAAATGCATTAATGCGTCCAATATTTACCGAAAACTGACTTAAAGTGCATTTTAGACGTTTTGAAGTGATTGCTGAGAAACACTTCAACCAAAAGAGATGTTTTATAAGTCTATTATACAATATATTTCTTTCTCCGATATTGCAATACATTAGAAATAAAATAAGAAGTGAGAGTGAAGTGAGTGCTCTAAATAGTAGATGAGTTCAATATTTTTGTGGCCTTTCCTTACTTTTTCATTGAAATTATAGCACAAAAATCAATAGTTTTTTCATTTTCGTGTAAAAACTCTTGGATTGAGAATAACAACAAATCTTTTGTTAAGACTCAAAGCTATTGTCTGAATGCAATACAATTGAGAAATAAATCTCTTCATTTGACGTAAGAGAGGATCGCATTAGTATTGACACAACAGTAGTACTGATTTCTTAAACGCCTTTTATTTTTGTCTAACAATAAATGTTTCGACTAAATGGATGATAGATTGAGAGGAAATCGCAAATTATTGAGCATTTATTTCTAGTCAAAGTCAAACATAGTTTGTCAGAGGAGTGAGTGCTGAACAGCCCTCAGAAGAATCAATAAAAAACTGAGTCTAAAAATGCAACGAATATATTGAGCCGTATATTAGTTGACGAATATTTTTTCACTCAACAAAACCGAACGAATAATTTGCGTTATCGTCGCTGAACCAAAATATGAACTCTTAGTTCACTGCTTTGATTGACTGCTTGGCTCCGGTAGACTCTTGCATAACAAATAACACATTATGTATTCTAACATAGTTTACATATAATTTTTTTCATCGGTTGCTAAAAATATTGCCCAACATTTGAGCCGAAAAGTACTTCCAATATATTGAAATTCACTTTCAAATTAGAGCTCAAAATTCATATCTTTTCTTTCGGTTTGTTTTCTTAGAATATATTTCGTCAAAAAAATCTTATCAAATGTTGAAAAAATGTTGAGAAATGCAAAAAATGAACGTTAAAATGAATTCAGTTCTTTAGATACTATCCTCAAAAACATGGTCTTTAAAAACTTTAAAATATCAGAAATTTAGATAAAAATTATCGAAACTTTGATCGCGTCTGAGATCTAAGAAAAACCGATACAATTATTTTTGGGACTACTCTTTTCTAATTCAATAAAATGGTTTGCAATCAATTAAATATTATTCTGAGAAACATTTGCCGAAAGGTTTAATCATAATGAGTGCTGACATCCAAATGGGAAACCTGTGCTTTCAAAATATATCTCCCAATTGTCTGATTCATCATAAAATTCATCGATATTATACTGAATCGCTTCCAAACATTTCATCGACAATTCGAGTTTAATTTAAAACCTGGACAGCCTTTGGTCGGAATAACTCACATATATGTTGTCTGCGGCAAAAAGTCTTATTTCCCACAAAACATAATACGAATTAAAGTTTAAAAGCAATTCTAGCTCCGATAGGACAGGGAAGGGAACGGAAATGTTCAAAACCATTTTTTCATCACTTAATGGCCTAAATTAGGTCTAGTATTACATCGATTGGGAAGCGATGCATAAAAACTGTATGTCCATCAATTGGAAACAGTAGTCAACTACTGGAAGATCCACTGTGAATGGTGTTACACAAAACCCACATTCTCTTGGGAGCAGTGCTTTTTTCTGTGCTATGCTGTGCTCTGCAAAAAGCATAGGGATGTAACTGAATAGCACACGATTTCTCATCAATTTATTATTATTTCCCTCCAATACTCTCAAAGTTTGAAAAAAGGTTTCTTTTGTCCCTCTATTTAAAGTTCAAACAATGTGTTCACAAAACAAAGAAAAACTTCTCTCCCTTTTTGATAGCAACAGATGTATGAAATTCTGAGGGAATCCATAAAAAATTGATCAAAAATTTTATTGAAGAGGAATCTATTCGTCCATCAGTTTTATAAATTAACTCAAATTTTTAGAGAAATTCATTTTGATTTGAATGTCATTCAAAGAAAAAATAGTTACTTTGCCTCAAATTTTATGAAAACCCTTATCGACAGCTCACGTCTATCATGAATATCATATAACAGTATAATAACGTATTTTTCATGTCTTCGATTAGTTTTCTTCAAAACTAGTTTCTTAAGTAATGCAAAAGGCATTCCTATCTCTTTAAGACATTTTATTTTTAAGACATATCACCAGAAGATTAAAGCATAAGAAAAATCAAAGAAACAAAACTATAAATAAGAAACAATTAACAGTTTTTGAACTTGCAACTTATCATTTTTCAGTTATCATTATTTTAAATCATTTTTGTTTTGTTTGTCTTAATCTCAAGACTTGTTTCAATAAAAGAGTTATATAACAAATGAGTCGATAAAATTCAAGTAAATTGTCTCAATGTATGAGCCAATGATGACCTCTAATGATAAATACCATTTTGGACAGAATAATAGAGCAATAAATACATTTATTTTGCAAAACAAAAACTATTTTAAGATAATAGTTTAAAAACTATGCGGAAAACCTCAGCCAAAGATTATTTAGTATTTATTTATTATGGCTTTAATTTTGTTATTATTTAATGATTTCATTATTTAATGCCTTTAATTAAATACTAAGACATTAAATGTCGACAACACATCAGGTATTGTATTACAAATTAAACGTTATATCTTTGTTTTTCTTGCTTTAAATTTGTAATCTTTGTTGAGGAACGACACGACATTCTGGACTTCAAAGATTAAAATTCTCAATTGTTTTTTATCCAGGTAAACTTCGCTATAATGTGATTCATTGCAAACATTATTTTTTATATGTTTTTCACTGAATATATTTTGGGTTCAAAAATGAATACCTAATTGAAACAAATTCTTATCTTCGATGCCATAAATCGCTTTCGTGTAACAAATGATGAAAATATGAGAAAAAAGAGTATATCTATTGAAATAAGAATACTATTTATGGATAATTAAGAAAGCATTAGACCATTGCATATAACAAATCAATAGTGAAATGTAAATAGACTTATATTTAGAATAACGACTTATATTTTGCACGACTTAAGACCAGTTCGCAATTTTTATTATGTCATTACAAAGTCTTATTAAAGGGCTGGCCATCAAATGTAATGATCGCATTGAAATACATGATTAAGGAAAAGACTATGACATGACTTACATAATGTTTACTTAAAGCTCGTAAACTTCAATTTGAATATAACTTTTGTGATATTTGTTGTGTAATATTTGCGAATAAGACAATAATCGAGTGAAATATTAAAGAAAATAATAGAGTTTAATGACTATACAAATAATAATTTTATTATTAGTTTATTGAGAAAAATAAGGATTAGAATTAAGTTTTTGTTGACTTTACTTAAGTATAATGTTTTTGATAAATAACAGAATAAACATAAAAACTTAACTTAAATCTAATATTATTCCTCATTATTCGAATAATTTAATAAAAATTATGATTGTTATGATTGTTTGATTTTGAGCACAATTTCATGATTACCAGTGCACTTCTGGTGGGCAAACAAACGAAACTTCATGTTTGAACAAAAACTATTTTAGCCTTTAAATTATCAAAACGTTTGTTTGATTAAAGTTGTAAATCACGACAAAATACATTGAAAAACATAACCATTACATTTTTTTGTGTTAATCTAATTTAGATAAAAACTAAATAGTTAGTCTTGCAAAGTGTTAATAACAAGCAAAAAATACTTTTCAAAGTTAAATGTGTAATAATTGGAGTTCAGTTTCATTTCTGGTTTGTTTGGTATTTCGTGAAATTTGTTTCTGAATAAACAAAAATAGTTTTAATCGTTTCTCTCGCGAAGTGATTGAGAAAAAAAAATTGTATCAAAAGTTTAATAAAATTTTAGCTGAAGATTGGCATCACTTGTGTGACAGAGTCGTTGGCAAATAAATTTTCCACCAATAAATATCTACTCAGATCTATCTTCGAGGTGATAGCCCTCCGGTTATCGATATTTTTACGAGATTTTAATTAAATTAAATGAAAATCAAAAATTTTCTTCAATTTTTTCGATGCTTCGGATATACATCTCATTAGTAATTGAGTCGCGATTTTCTCCCATAAAAGAGATAATAATTATTTTACTAAACATTAATTTTATTGAAACCTATGTATTAAATTTCAAGAATTAAATTACATTTTCTTTATTTAATTTTCTAACTTTCAAAACCCGATAAGTAATTTTAGGGCAAAAAAAATCATCAAAATTTTCAAATTCACGGAAAAAATCTCCCCTCACATGGAAATTAAAGTTCAATATTTCTCAAAATATTTATATATTTTCTGTCCCTTTTGTGAAACGGATAGTCTATTGGAGGACTCGATGCTATCGTATATTGAATTTTGGGTTCAGATGAGAGAGAGAGAGAGAGAGAGAGAGAGAGAGAGAGAGAGAGAGAACGTTTTGCAATCAATTTATTAGTTAAAAAAGATGATGATATATGAAACATAATTATACTGGGTTTTTAAGTTGTGCATTAGGAGACTCTTGCACTGAGATTTGAAATTTATACACCAGAGCCCAGGCAAAAATCGTGAGCTGTTGACCCGGCGCTTAAGGGGCGCTCTGTCTTATGCCAAGAGATGATAACAACACGAATTTCTTGACTAATTTGAGTCTAAGATATAACTAATCTGAATGTTATGTGAACTCAAATAACAATTAGGAGAAGAGAAGAAAGTTTTCCTTAAATTGGGAATTAAAATGAAATTTACTCCAAACATATATTTGAATCCATTTGCGAAGAATTTTATCGGAAACTTTCCCGAAAGTTGAGTCTATGACTCTCTTGAGTCAATTTATCTGTTAAGTGAACAAAACTGCAATATATGTAAGGAATGAATGCTATCGTTTCGGTCGCAAACAAGAAAACCCGGCGTTTGTCAGGTCGTGATGAGTGCATCCCTAAACCAAATCAGTTGAGTTCGTGCCTTATTTATTCCAGAGTAATGTAAATGATTAGGCAGTATATCATTTCACTGGATGTACTTTGGAGAGGGCCCGCAGTTCCTGAATATGTTTATGTTGTTGTTGTTCTTGAGTTCACTTTTTTTTATAAAAGAAATT
>JAQGCE010000871.1:0-10352 GCA_034699185.1 Eupelops torulosus | reverse complement strand
GATTATTCATATTTTCCACATTCAAACAAATATTCAAATATTATTTGTTTTCCCAGTTTTATGACTAAAATCCAATTTTTAGGCTCTGAATGAAGTGAAGGGTTGCAGAGAAGCATAATATTAGCTTACATTTGATGTGAATTATGAATAAGAGAAACATATTCAATGATTATTCTTGTAAATCAAACAAAACATTTATTATTTATGAATATTCTTATGAATAAATATTCACAAATGGATTCTGTTATTATTATTAAATCACATTATTTGTTCAAGGATTTTCTATTATAACCTAGCAGCAATAATTAGAAATGCTAAATATCAAAATGCTTGCTCAAAAAAAAGAAAGCCATAGTTTTTACTGTATTTTTTCAATAAATCATAAAATTCTCGACATTTTTTGAAAAATTTCAAAATTTTCAGAACAATATTTAACTGAATTCTATAAAAATAGCTTAAAAATGACTTTTGACATTAAAAATTTTAGGCATTTATCTAGCTTAATTTTCTACTATCCTGATCATCAGTAAAATTTTCAATTATATTGAATATGTTATGACAATTGTTTTTGAACGAAAACATTTTGTTCATTATTTGAATTACATTTGAAAGGATATAACTCTTCAAAAGTAAAAGTCATTATATTTTGTTGTTTTCAATTTATCAGAACTAATTGAAAAGTATGTCATTTATATGGTCTGACATTAATTATTCATAATAATTAACATTAATAATTAATAATGTTTAATTGTATCCAGTCCTGAAACAAATATCAATTAAATTGAGCATGATCATTATGGATACTTCTCATTTCTATTGTTTTGTTCCAAAAACAGTGTGTTTTCCCTTTGATTTGATTTCCTGAATACGTGTGTCGTCTCTCTGGTGTGCCATAAGAGATGTCAATGAATTTATGGGCTAACACTCCATTCAATTAAAGTGCAATAATTTTGCACATTTGGGAAATCGATTTCAGCAAAAAACTTAATTCATTGACCCTTTGATTTAAATTATACTCCAAATGGACCATAATTTTAGTGTAATTTTTTGTTTAGTCAATATTGAAGTCATTCTAATGTTGAGCTCAAAGTTTCGATAAATTAATGAATTGAATGTGTTTTTTGAATAATATATGAAAATATAGTCCGTCTCTCAGTTTAATTCATTATTTGGACAAAATTTTTGTGTAATTCATAAATAAATTTAAAATAACGGCTCAATTACTGATAAAACTCCGGACAACACTCGAAGAGAAGTAAAAGCAGAGCTAAAATATATTTAGTTTAATGAAGTGTTTTGGGACCCAAAACACTAAACTGCAATTCACATAAGAGATGAGAGCATTGAGAGCTACAAAATAGTATAGGCTTTCACAGGGATGCCATCCTCAACACGCCAGTAGTGCACAGAATAGTGTTTAGGCTTCTGCACGTCTGTTATCAGTTGTGCAGAAGTGAAACTGCAATTCAAAAAAGTTTGCGTTCAAATCCATTAGTTTGATTGAAAATTTTATATATGCAGAGCAACGGCTAAAACCGATATGTACTCAAACTTTATATCAACTCTCCAATAGAGTATATCATATATACACACTTATAGATTTATATATGTATTTATAAAGAATAAAATTTATGGAGAAGTGACTCAGAATTTTAATACAGTCTCTAACACTTGAATAAAAAATAGGACATCTTCTCCTCTTCTCCTTCTTTTCCTTCTTCTCCTTCTTGTGCTCTCATATTGTATATAATGTAATACAATAAGAAATATAAGCATTACTATTTTCAAGTGTCTAACGGACTAACTGTATGTCAACTCCAGTTATATTTACTATATTTCTGGGCTTATATTTGTTCAGATAATGCATATAAACCAAACACTACTATGAACTCAATTCGCATCAAAAGTCTTATTCATAACTACTTGTAGTTGACTTAGAGTTAGGATTCAAAACCATTTCATATAATATGCAAAATTGTATAATAAAAATATATATAAGAATGACTTTGCATTAGTTCCAGTAGTTTTGAGGAGGAATACAAGTCAGGGAGGGAGAGAGAGAGAGAGAGAGAGTGAGAGTGAGATGTTGTTTTTTGGTGTGATAATCTGATTAGGTGGTAGTTCTCTCAGTTGGTGTTAGTGGTGTTGTGACAAAATGTACTCATTTTTGTAGTAATTTGAAAAACAGTACATTAGTTTCCATTTCCTAAATATGTTTTTTTTCCAGTGAATTATTAGAGTAATGATAACCAATTGTCTAAAGTTGTGTTATAATGATGTTCTTAGATAAACTAGCACTATTATTAATGATATTCTTGAAAATTTTGAGCTCAATTTTTCATTTAAATGTGTGAATAACATTTATTTTCGCCTCTAAAATATTGAATTTTGATAACAAAAAGTGTTTGTAAAATATTATTATTTTTGTCTATAGTTTTATCGAAGAATTTTTTTTCGTAACTATTGTTTCATAATTCAGAGCAAAATTCAATTTTCATTTTATGTCTTCTATTTTCCATCGAATCGATTCATTTTTCAAATTATTTTTTGCCAAAAATCTCTCAATTGATCGGAACCAATGTTTCCAAAGATCTATTACGAAAAGAATATATACTTAATCCAGAGGTTGTCAAGCTCTTTTTATAAATAAGCAAATACCCAATTTCAATATAATTTTAGACCAAGTTTCCGAACAATAATAAGCTCTAAGTCTCATATTTAAAGCGGAATATTTTTTGAAAAATTGGATTTAAGAAGGGTTGACATTAAATAACCCTTGGCCATCCCCGAGCTTATTCTTGAGCAAACTTCATATAAGATACCCAATCGATAAACTCATCATTTTTCGTATCCAAAATTTTTTGCAGATATTTTTGATACCAAAAGAAAAAATAAGTCACAAAATTGTTTGAATATTTACTTTAGAAAATAGAGACCACTTTCAAGAGCTATAAAATGCCAACAAATATATCCTTTGCTAACGAGTAATGAGGCGTTCACTCCATTGCCTAACGAACGTCATATCGGACTCATTACAGTCTAATGCACTCAACAATTAATGCAGTTTTAATTATTAGTTTATTTTATAACTTGGTATAAAAAGCAATATTTTCGCCGATATATTTCTGCTCATTAGTTATAACATTAGCTTTCATTTGAATTTTAATTAATTGAACAAAAATTTTTAATTTTAATCTAATCTAGCATAAGATAAAATTTTCAATTAATCTTTCCGATTATTTACGCTTATATTGTTTCAAATCTCTTGAAATGAACATGATAATGATTTATTTATTTGATTTATTTTTTTCTTAATTCAGATCGATAATTTTGTTGATTAAAGTAGCCTGATTAGGTTGGTTAATTTGAGCTAGTTAATTAGATTTCTTTGTTTAATTAGTCAAGGTTGATTATTTCGAAACAAATTCATGAAATTGAATTGTTAAATTAATTGAAATGTTGAATTATCTTTCAATCAATATAAATGTGTGGGAAAGTGGATAGGAAAGGTATCTTTAGCTGTGCTGTCAATTTGTGGACTAATAATAAATTTGGAGAAAAAGGGGATATATTTTCTTATTAATGATTAGACGATTGGCAGCAAATCGTCTGTCATTTTTGGTTAATTTGACATTCGATACACTACTATATTATGGTATTTGTTGAACAGATTATTATATTTAGTACTTCTAATGGGATAGTTAGCCATCAGTTGCACTACTCTTTAAGGCAACGACTGCCAGAATACATGATATTCGCATCAGAGGTAACACTAATGAGATGTTGCCTTTTTCTGCTCTGTTCGGCTCAGACTAACTTTCCATTCGACAGAACAGAACTGAGAACACAGAATGAAGCAAAAAACTAGAGCTACTGATCGCTACTACTGAAGAAAAATACATTTTCTCTCTATTTTCGGATTTAGTAGAAAACTAATGAATATATTTTTCTTCAATATTTCGTTTCACTATAAGATCGGAATCCTTAAAGAGGTCTATGAATTGTGTGATAAGAAAATCGTATACTTTCTCTCAATTTGTTCTAAAAGATTCATCTCAGAGTTGGGAACAACACTTCGCTCTCGTATTCTCAGCTCATACCAAATGAATGTTTTGAATACACATAAGATTTTTAGCAAATTTTCTTTTCGCCAGAATTTAGCGATTCGTTTATATAACAGAATATCGATTATATTCACCAAAAATAAGAGAGTATTTTGTTTGAGAGAAAAACCAATTCAAATGATTGTGAAAACCTTTAGTCTCAATATATCAATATATAAGTCACACATAGTCTTAATGATCGTAAGCTTACAATAATGTCGTATTACTTAAGCGCCAGAATCTGGACTTCAATTACCATTCGATTAGATTCAGAAAAAATCAGCTTGGTCATTATTTTTCATACAGTTTCCATTATTCTTGATTATAATGAAATTTGTATTGTTTTTCATTGAACAGCATTTCATTGTATCAAATGTCCTGTCCTTTGAATTGAGTTTTTGTTTTATTGTATTTTTGTTTTTGTTCTTTATTTCATAAAAAGAAGAATAAGTTTAATATAATTTCGATTAATTTCGTCGATAAACAAACGGAAACTAAGATTTGTTGATAGAGTCTAACAAACAATATATGCTTTTGTCTCAATTGTAGGCAAATCTGTATTCAGCAAACATTATATTCTATCGACGGGGGAACTGCTCATCACAAACATTGACATTAAGGATGTGCGCAGAAGATATCGGTGCCAAGTGGCCAACAAGCTGACGGGCGAAAGGATTGATAGTTCCAGCTGGGCTCGTATTGTGCTGACAGGTAAACCCTATGTCATATACAGTTCCCTAAAGTTAGCATATCATCAAAAATTAAAACTAAGACAGACTAAGACAGCAATAAAACCAATACATTAGTGGCAACCAAGTTATCAATCTTTTTCTCGGGTCTCAGTTATTCCGAAATACTTTAAATAGTTAATAGTTTAGATTTATTTATAATTCAAATCATGAGAGGAATGACTGTATTTTTGTTGTTCAACATTATAACAGTTCTCTTAAGAAATAAATGATTAATGATTTGATTGAAGTGATTAATAGATTAGAATTATATTTATTGAACTCTTATATAATCGTTTAGATAAGTTTCACGGATTGACCCCTGGCCTCAAATCCAATTTAAGTCCTAAAAACAATGTTCTGCTGGTGAATGAGGGTCAGCCAGTGGCGATTTATTGTTCTTTTGATGGCGAGCCCCGACCATTGCTGGAATGGTATCAGTCGCCGATAGGATTGGAGACATCCATATCTCGCACAACGCGATTAATGTCTTCAGACATTTATAAAACTACGCCAAACATGCTTTTGATAGCGAGTGCATCGCTTAAGGATAGCACTAAATTTATATGTGTGGCCAACAATACCAGAGCTGAACAAAGATATGAAACACAAGTTTTTGTCAGAAGTGAGTAAACGCTCTGATGAATAGATTAATGAAAGATAACTGACTCCTAATATTGTGTTATAATAACTCATATTTTGTCTGATTCTTGTGTTTTGTCTCTTGTTTTTGGACCAATAGCTTCATTAACAGTCACCTTATCTGCCTCGACATCGACTCCGAGTCCAGGCGAAGACGTTATTCTTAATTGTAATCTAACGGCAGTCGACACTGTTTTTGGTTCGTTTAGCTCCGGCCTCATAGTAGGGGTCAAATGGTTCAGAAATATGAAAACCATTCAAATGGATCATCGAATCAGAAAAATATCTGAGACTATAATTAATATCCGTTCCTTTCGATTTACTGATACCGGTATTATTCAGTGTTTTATACATCTGAAGGCCGGTCCCAACCATAATGAATGGCTACAATCGGCAACTGTTCTCTCAATGGAAGGTAAAAATGATTAAAATCAGAAACAGAATTAGTTTTTCATATTTTCTTCATATCTTCGAATGAATTTTGATAATTATTCTGTCCTTTTTGGTGATTTATTACAGAGAAAGCGCCCGCATTTACGACAGTCTTCTCAGAACAGATAAAAATGTTGAACTCAGATCTGGCGCTTAAATGTGCGGCCATAGGTCTGCCGCCACCACTCATCTCATGGAAAGTAGATGAGATCGACATATCGACTATACACAGGGCAAGGGTTCACAGTTTCGCTAAATCGGATCGAATTGGAACTGTTTCTCAGCTCAACATAAGCGCACTCAGAATGGAGGTTAGCACTCATTTCCAACACAAAAAACTATTTTAAGAACTTTATTGTCGGATCACCCGATCAATAAATCTATGAAACAAAATAACACATTATATATATATATAAGTCGCTCAGAATCTGACAAAAACTCTTCAAAATAAGAAAAAATTGAATTTTTTTTCTTCTTTTATCAAAGAAAATAATTTTTGCATAAAAAACAAAATTCTGGATATTTTTCAAAACACTAATAGCAGTGAACATGAGTTTCATTAGTGATACAAAACTTATTAAATGAGATGACATTTGATTAATATTTATGTTTTGCCACTACATTAGGGAAAAAACAAATGTCATTTGAGTCGTAATTGTCTAATAATTTTTTTTGTTTCTCTCTTCACTCGGTTTTGTCTTTTGATTTTCTTAAGGAAACGGGAGTTTACGAATGTATAGCCAGTAATACAATGGGGAGTGTGTCTCATAGGGCGCGCATTAATATAATGGGTTCGCTTTACATAAAGCCTATCGGAAACATTACTGCAATTGTTGGCCATTCAGTGACAATAAACTGTTCTTTTGCTGGATATCCTATCGATGAAGTATACTTCTTGAAGGGTAAAAAGCATTTCAATTACTTTTTTGCTTCTTTATATTCTAATAAATGGATCATTCATTCAGTAAGAATTGTTTAGAAAGTCAACTGAGCATAACCAAGAATAAGTTAGAAATTGTCAAATTCTCTTGAGATTAAAGGAAAAAACTTTATCTGATTACTTATACCAAATATGTTTTTATTAAAGAGAGACCGATTCTCTCACTTAATATGTTATATACGTATTGATTGAATGCTCCCAAATATCTTAATCATTGAATGTGAGATGAAAAGCAATTTTACATATTTTTTTGTGAATTATTGTGGCATTAATGGCATTAAACTGTCCTCTGGTTATGTTTGGCGCAGGAAATCGACGCTTACCTTTAGATGAACGCTATTCGAAGCCAGCGATTGGAAAGATTACCATAAATCAGGTCGAAAAGAGTGACGAAGACGTTTACAAATGTGTTGTCTTATCGCTGAGCGGAGAACGAATGGAACAGACTTTTCATCTGAAAGCCAGCGGTCGGTAAACTCCGCATAAAATATTATAGTTCTTAAGAATTCTGAGCAACGCTTCAATTGAATACTTGATTACCACTATTTTAAGCGAAAAAATTAAGGAAAAAGACATTAAATCCCTTTTGAGAGCTATAATAGTTGAGAGCATTAGTGATGATTGCAATCAATTTGCGTTAAAACAGTTTAACTCTAAAAATAAATTTCTTTATTCTAATGATTGGAATATATAATAAATATATAGTTTTTCTCTGTTTTACTCTTACCAACAGCTGCTCCCGTTATTAGTCCATTCATGTTCTCCGATAACTTGGAAGAAGGGATGAGAAGCTCTGCAGTTTGCTCAGTCATATCTGGAGGTCAGCCCTCATTATATGCAATCAAAACATTGCAATGATTTGATAAATTCATTGTTAAAATAATAAATTTATTGATAATGTCTGCGCAGAGCCCCCCATAAACATAAAGTGGCTAAAAGATGGCAAACCGTTGTCTCAAATTGATGCTGAAGTACAGGTCATTTCGATTAACGAATTCATATCATCACTCATTATATCGAATATATCGCGCTATCATAAGGGGAATTATACGTGTGTGGCCTCGTCTGATGTGGCCTCTACCAATTTTACCGCACAAATGTCGGTAAAAGCGGCGCCCATTTGGGTTATTAAGCCATCAGACAAACATGTGATAATCAGTTCTCCGGTGCTTTTTGACTGTCAGACCACTGGATATCCACAGCCAGTGATTCGGTGGAAGTTTATTCGACAAATCAATCCTTTAGTGAGTGATAGCTCAGAGCCGGTATCCATTCTAAGTAGTCCCCAAATACATGTTCTTGAGAACGGGTCTCTATCTTTACGTGGAGTAGAGTTCAACAACCAGGGTATTTATATTTGCGATGCGTCTAACGGCGTGGGTCGTCCACTGGAGACCAGCGCCAAACTGTTTGTGAATTCGGTGCCACAGATAGCTGTAGTCCAAAAGCAAATAATTATAAGAAAGTCATCACAGGCACCGTTGCAATGCTCTGGTATGGGCTCAACTCCTTTGACACTTCAATGGTTAAAAAATGGTGTTCCGCTCAATACTATCGATCGGTATATCGTTAGAGAAGAGTTCAAAAGCAGCGAAAAAGTATCTAATATTGTAATAAATAATGCTGTGAGGAATGACACCGCAATTTTCACGTGTCTGGCAATCAATTTGTTTGGCAGTCAGTCCCAAGACATCGATGTTGTTGTTCAAGAAACACCTGATCCTCCCAACAGTTTGCATGCGCTGGAAGTGGGCGCCCGATCTGTTACACTGACCTGGAATTTAGGATACACTGGAAATAGTGCTATAATCAAACATAATATTCAATATAAGAAAAAATTAGGTAAATATTGATTTTATTTCAATACTGTATTCAAAAAATAATTGGCATTCAGTCGAAGACAATTGATTTTCATATAGTTTTCTGTCAAAAAACTTGTTATTGATTTGAATTTTGTTTAGTTTTGTATATAATTTTCTTCGAGATTCTGTCACAACATTTTGATAGAGCAGTTTTCCCCAAAGAAATTCATTTTAGTTTCGAGTTAATTAATAATTTTTAATAAAGTAGCGAAATATCTGTTATTTCAAAACATACTTCGTTAGTATTCTATCAAAAATTGAAATTTTGTTTTTAAAATAGTTTTAACCAAAAAATTATATCGAAATGAGTGCTCAACTGAGATAATAGTACAAGATTATGTTTTAAATTCTCAAATTAGCTTTAATTATAAATAAATTGATAAAAATATTTTATGACTAATATTTTATGACAACAAAAGATTAATAGAATCGATAGGCGTTTGTCAACACTTAATATATTATATTCATATATAGTATATTTTATATACACTTATTCCAGATTTTGAAATTCGCGATTTTGATCGAATACGCCAAATAACATGTAGTCCAAGCAAAACTTATATAACTTTTGATTTGCTTGATCAATTTTGGAATTTTTAATTCCATTTTTGACAAAAAATGGAATATATGCGAATGGGCATGGGAGTTTTGCCCCCCCCCCCAGTTTCAAAAAATTTTGAAAATTTGAAAAATATTTGTTGTTTCTATACTATTTTGAATTAATCTTAATCTAAAATTTCAATCACATGTATAAGAAAGACTGAGACAATAATATTTTGGATTAATCTGAATAAAAAAAATCGAATCATATTAATAATATAAGTCGTAGGCTGTCCCCAGAAATAAACATAGGCTGTGCTGATATTATAAAAGGTTTAAACTTCTTCAAAAATTTGTCCCTATATTTAACCATGGGATGTCCCCAAATTAGACCATAGGCTGACCTCAAAATAATTATGGCTCAATTTGATTTAAAAATTTCAAATAACATTGATAAATTCAGCCCTCACATTTATAAAGCCTGATATAGTATTTGATTTGAAAATAATTTTCAAATACTCCCTTTTATTTATTATTCTTTGCGTTTTAATAAACCAATTATTGTGTTCTATCAAAAATGGAATTAAGTATATTAAATTGCTTCAGTAAATTAGTTTTCGTCTAGCTTGTTGCAACAATATAAACAAGAATAATGTCGAATTCTTCTGAATAGAAAAAAGTTCAAGAAAGTAGCTTAAAATATAATTAAAATGCTTAAAAAAGAAAAATGAATTAATGTTCAATCAAGTTATGTATTTTTAAATTTTCTTATATTTTTCCATTTAGAAAAAATTAAAAATTAACTTAATAATCATTGAAGACAGTCGATTCTAATATTCACCAATCGATTCATCGTATAAGAATTATGTAAAATTGATTTATAATTTGTTTCCTACAATAAGTTGAAATTTTCTAATCTTTCACCTTCTATTGAAAATTTGAACTGAGTTTCCATAAAATTTAAATTTTTTGCTTAAAAAATTTAATCTTGTTTACAGTTATAGGTTTCTATGGAATATCATCTAGATCAGAGGCGGCCAAATTTATCTAAAAATTCAGCTATTTCTATACGTATTGACTGCGCAGACTGAGCAGGTTTATTTTT
>JAQGCE010000870.1:0-10369 GCA_034699185.1 Eupelops torulosus | reverse complement strand
TTTTAAGGCAAAGAATGCTAAAGAAGTTATGTGTGTTTTCCGACCTCATGTTTTCGGTAAGTGTTGTCTCATAAACTCAAATATAATATGTTTTGCATCAAAATATTCTTAAAAATATTAACTAATTATAAGAATAAAAAGTTTTCTTTTAGAAAAAAAAAACCAAATTTTATTTGCATTTTATTCGTTAAAATTTATTGCATTTTTCAAATTTATGCTATTTTTTCACCGAATACTTGAAGCGGGGATCGATTGACTCAAAGAAAAGTATTATGTGCTGTGCTTTAGTTTATTCTATAAAGATTCCGTGTATTCCTTGTTCACACCTGGGGAAGACAGTGCACGTGTAGGTATTGGCCATAATAATACGTTTATAGGCAATCATATGCTAAAGTCTTGAAGAACACCTGCACTCCTGGCAATAGCTCACAAGAGGTGTCACATTTTTACTGGTTTTATAATGTATTTTCTCACACACCGAATACCACACCAGTCGAAAAGGATGACCTGCCAGTCAGTGCTGTACACGTCGATGTAATGACCACCCCACAATCTGCAGCATCTAACTTTCATCTTAAAGGACGGATGAATAGGAATTCCACATTCATTAATAAAATTTTCAATATCTTATGCATCAAAAGATTTTTTTAAATAAATTTCAAAAACATTAGAATTATATTGTTTTTTAGTGAAATTTCTAGAAATTTTATTTTACAAGGTAATTTACACATTAATTCAATAATCATCAGAAATGATACTTTTCAACTTGTGTTTAACATTGAAGCTTTAATATTCTGTTTTGCATAAATGATCTTGCACATCTTTGGCGGCATTTTTTATTAAATATTTGCTAAAAACCGAATTCAATTGAAAGTGATTTCATTGCATTCTTTAATAGATTAAAATGAATGGTCAGCACAGGAGGTATTTGTTCTTTATATTGATATAACTGAACGAAAAGCATTTCAAGTGATGAATATGAAAGAAAAGTGAGAAAAAATATTTGTCTGATCTTCTATTTGAGAGGAACCGACAACACTTTAAGTATAATAGAAGCTAAATATCACTAAAACGCCACTTGTGCTGTGCACTGGTCACCGACACTCATACTTTTAGAAGCTGGGTTTATGAGCCTTACCAACGACTGCCCACAAATGCTATTCTTGTACTCAGACTATACTTTTCCGCAATTTATCTACATTTTGGTCAATAAAAATGGCAATAAATGCGAACGAATCTAATTATTTGTAATTTGTTGACTATTCACAAATTCATTGAAAGATGGGCCTTACTCATTCCTTTCACTCATTCAACTTCAAATTACACACATGTCTTCTCTATCTGTATAATCACTGAAAATAAAAATTTTATCACAAAATGTTATTTTAAAACTGGAATTATTGAATTATTATTTTTAACTTGCTCTTATTTAGAATATCTTAAATAATTAAAATTACTCATTTACTAAATTTTCAGTTTTATATTATAAGGTTTAGGGCTAACAAAAAGTAAATCGTTTTAAGCAACAATTCCTATGTGAAGGACCTCTTAATCGATGGGTTCACTCAATTCTGAAAATATTTTTTGGATCAGCTGCCGATCATTTTGCAGAGAATCGTATTATAATAATCTGCAAATAATGTTAACAATTAAATTAAAGTTGGGATTAGACCACTGAAAGAGCACTCGACAAAACCTCAAGTTTTGTGCTTTTTTAAAAGAAGAATGTTTTCCAAACCATTTTCAGCCAATTTTTTCTGTTTGGAAATCTCTCTCCGGAAATGACAATCAAAAGATGAAAAGTGTATTATATTTTGTTTTCAAACAATATATTCTATGAGAACAGAAATGCTATAAATGCAGTCAATGTTATCATTTTGTGTCCAAAACAGTCGATATTTTTGGTGTTAATATTTTTTACCTCAAAGGACTCAATCGATTGAAAGGGAAATCTTTGAAAATAGTTAGTAATAAATCTTTTATTCAAAAAAAGTGAAAAAATTTAAAAACCTTTTAATATATTTATGGAATATTTTAATTTCAATGTTTGTCTGCAAAACAGAATATTCAAAGCGTTGTAACAAAATATATAATGAATAATAAAGGAGAGCATATTCTACCTGAGTTGCCAGTTGTTCTCAATTAGTTGTATAGCATATTGACATCACATGAATATTCTGTTGAAAGCAATCGCACGAAAACGGAAATTGACAGCAAAAGTAAAAAACAAGTATTGAATATATGAGTAGAAAATAGTAAAATGACTTCAGCTCTGATCGAAAATTATGAAAAGCTTTTAGAAACAGTTCATAATTACATTAATACATCATTTCATACGACAATACTTTCATTATATTTACATTTTGTCATATTTTGCATTATATTAAATGCATTTATGAAAAGAGCAGTTTATGTATTGATATAAAAGGGAATTGCAATCAAAACAATCACTGACTTCGGAGTGTTTTCAGAAATGAACTCTAAATAAAAGGCTGAGAATTACTGCAAACAATATCTGCAAACATAACGTAAGCCATTAAAAAATTGTCAAAATTCTTGTTATTTGGCATTAAATTGTATTTTATTTGCGTTTAATAAATGTTTGCAATGAAATCAAATCTTCAGACATTTGGATGCAATCCAAACACTGAAAGAGTATGAATTGCAAGTTAAATATGATAACACATAAAAGGCACTTATTTTGAGAGTAAGGTATATTCTGTTACAATAATTTGTCAGCACATTCTGCAGGTGTGAAAAAGGAAGGCACGAACGGGCAACTAATGTAAAGGCTATGGCTATGCAATGCCATTAACAACAATGCGATCGCACTGTAGTCCTAATGGCAGCCAATTTTGGCAATATTTGTATGGTTTAGTGTGGCATCAATTACACGATGCGTTTACTTTGACATTCGTAACGCCAGTGAATGGCGTTTTTTCTTTCCAAACACTGGCCCAGTGTGAATGGCACAGAATAGGACACCCCTAACTGTGAATGCAAAATGTGCGACCCATTCATCGTAACAAATTTTTCGCACCCATTTCGCACTCTTCTATTTTTTGGGCCCAGAAATATGTTGTGAGCCTTTCAATGGCCTTAAATGCCATTTACGGCAGTTATTCAGAAGCAGAGCCATGCAGTCTGTGAGACCCCGGAATAGGGTTTATATAAACAAATTCATAAATATATCATTCGTTTAAATTGTGTTCAACTCCTGTCCTGTTTATCAATTTCAAGGATAGTTAACAAAGAATTAAAAACATTTCTCTAAAATTTTTTGCTTTAAAATTAATAAAATATTAATTTAAGAAATATTTATAATTTATATCCTTTCAATATAAGAAAACAATTGAAGTGAATAAGCTAGTTCATCTTAATTAAATACTCTACAAGATAAATTATTTAGATGATAGTGAATAAGCATGCTGATATTAAGATTCTAATTAAATACTGTAAAACAGATTAAGAAATATTTGCGGAAATTTTAATTTTTTTTGTTTCACTTTTGGAATAATTGAAAGTTTTATTCAATTTTCTCCAACAAAATGCAAATAATTTCCGCTAAAATGTATGTAATTTCAGTTAACATTTGATTTAATTAATATAACACGAAATCCACGAATAAATTGAAATAATATGTGATGTAAAGGAAGTGTCGATATTCTGAGCGATGCTCGCAATAGAAATATATTCATGCAATAAACCAATTGACAATAACTGAAATCAATTGAAACTGAAAGTATGTACTAGGTCAAAATAAATTTAATGTTTAATAAATTAAAACTTGAAAAAAAGAATTGAAAAGATTTTTGATTTTCATTAAAGCTGTAAATGGCTTTCGAGTAATTCATAACTACATTATATTATAGATTGATTCGAAATTCATTATAATTTCAGTTAATTCGTGCTCTTTATTAATTCATACCATCAAAAAAATACTCTAGTCTCTCTCTCTCTCTCTCTCTCTCTCTCTCTCTCTCTCTCTCTCTCCCTGCCCTCCAAGTGCTCTCTAAAATCTTTGTTGTGGACGAAAAACGTCAACTGAAATATTGAAAACTGATTTATACAAAAAGGGACGACATGCAGAGCCATATGAAAGGGCAACCATTATTTGCATATCTTTCGACACGGGCGTGAATTCACCCGGATCTCTATGTTGGACGTCATCGCTCACAATCAAAAATGAAATACGAGTCACTCCGAAAGAATCAAATATAAAAGAATGGAGAAATTGGTAATAAATATCAGACACATCCAGAGTACAAATTTTGACTCTGAGTTCAATCCACGCAAAAATTGGAAACAAATATTTTTCTCTGAGTTTCAATTCATTGCTTTTAAATCTTATTCTCAAAAGGCATTAGATTTTCAAATATTGGATATAATTTGTTGGACACAAAAATTGAGTAAATTTTTTTATTTTAGTATTTCTTGAATTCAATCCATATTAAGTTAAGTACTAAAATGTGTCAGACACTAAAATTTTGTTTATTTGTAGCCATACTTGAATTAATAGTCGAATTTTGGGAAAACATAATTTTCAGACTCTGAAAGAATAAAATACTATATTTATCTGAAATTCAGTGAAATTCAAAGTGTTTTATATTGAGAGCAAAGAACTCAATGAAAAGATTCCGGATTTACCGAACATTTGACTTGTGATATGAAAAGGGAGACCGATGTCAGAACAAAGTCGAGAAGTGTGAGTGCAGTCGGATAGTTGTGTAATGTTTTGGGAGTTGAGAGGACACGACAAACACTTCTGTCGATTGTCATCATTCAAATGACAATTTTAATGCCGACACAAAAGGAACTGAGGCTCACATTTACAATACATTGCAGATAAAGAAGAGAGAAATCCGATCTCAAAAACTATACTTTTATCGATAGCAGTACTAAACAAATGTTAGTCATTGGAAGAGTCATAGAGACCACGATTTTTCATTAACACACAATATCAGAGCATTTTGCGCTCCACAAAAGTGGGTACTCCATATTGGAGAGCGTGATATTCAGATGGTGGTCAACATTAAATACATGTGAAGCCCAATAGGAGACCGCTTAGCATCAGTTCACAAGAATAAGAGAATGAAGAATGTGTTGGAGACACCAGTTCTCTGCATAAGTCATCCATTGCTGATATTTACTCAAATCAAAACTTATTTCTTCCAAATGTTTATGTTTTCGGTTTGAAATTGTCGTATAAATATACAAAATATTTGTTTCTAAACAAAAATAATTAATAATCTAACATGCTCAAATGAAAAATCTAATACTCTTTTGACTTTTAAATGGTTTTCTGTTTGTGATTAATAAATATTAATCGAAATCTCAATAATTAATTTTAATTTGTGGCCGAAAACTAAAGAGATTTGATTGAAAATTGATTGAATAGAATGTGAAGAATATTGAGAATATATGGACACACAATAGTCCGGTTGTTGTTTAGAGTTTTGGCACAATTGGCACATATGTAAGCTATTAACTAAACCTTACGATCATTTACAGTAAGTTAAGTGATATTAATGACTGTTTAGCGGTTCCTAAGCGTTGACTCAGATTTGGCACAAAAAGAACGTTATATTCTCTGTTAGGCATTGCGTTTGTCATCAACACTACCAGTGCTCTCAGACTGCATCCCCTCATCTCCTCTATTGCTCTAATGGTGCCAAATATTTTATATCCATTCAAATGTTATTATTATTACTATTTTTATCCCTTTTTTCATTCGAGTCAATCAGTTAAACAAATATTTAAAGTAAAACATCAAAAAATTATTATTTTCCTATAAATAGATTGTCATTGATCTTGATAATTGAATTTTTAAAACAAGGACACATTTGTGAGATGATTCAATAAATTAGAGTTTAGTGGTATTACATAAGAGTTAAAATGCAAGTAATATAAGCGGAAAGAAGTAATAGTTTTGAGGTATGACTGTATGTTTGTGAGGGAATAACAATATGTTTTGATAAAAAGTCTTTTAACTGTATGTGTGCTTATGATTAATATTATATATGTTTTGTTAGTTTTGTGGAACCCCTTCTTCGGCGAACCCGCAAGAGTTGAGGTGAAAGATATGAAATTCATGGCATTCGCATGAAATTGATATTAACTATGCTTTTGATATTTCAATACTTTTCACTCATTCTGTTCTCTATTCATAAGCCGACTCTCCTCTCCTCCCACTTTAGAACTTTTGTTATACATAACCACAAAATATATAACTTTTGATAAGTTATCTAAAATTTATATCAAAATTAAGGCCGAAATTCAGTTATGAATTGACTTTTTCTCATTTTTTATGAAAGAAATGAAAATAATAATCAGTTTTAATGCTTTAAAACTATAAAAGGACTCAAAATTCTAGAAATTACATAAAAATATTGTTATTAGAGAGGAATCACTCCATACATGCACTCAATCCCTGTATATTCCAAAAGAATATCGTTTTCAGTAATGATTAGTCGCACGACTCTTACCGTTAATAGAAAATTGTTTGACACAGAATATGATTGTGGGGACAACATATTTATGATGTATTTATGATGGAGTGACCGCTCATCTAAACACATAAATTACTATTTTGGTGTCGACCACAAAGAAATGCCATTTAGATTGTGTGCAGATATCGACTGCGAGTATTACAGAGGATAATGTCTTTTTCCGGGAGTCACAGCAATGGTTAATGTCCAGCAAATATCGATAGTAAACTAAATGACAGCCCTTGTATTACATGGCCGGTGTGTCAGACACCCCGATATATAAAATGACCGCAAATAGTAATCGACAAACAGTTATATAAAGATATTGTATTTAATGTAATGTTATATAAAGGGATTGACTTTAGGCTCATTCCATCCTATTATTCCGATTACTATTCTTTCCAATATTGGCACCAATTTATGTGTTGGGCTGTTCTCTGATAATGACTCTGTTTCACAAGGAAATCAACTTGTCTTCAAATAATCAAACTGTTATGAGTAATGAGATCTGACCACCAGATCAGTACTGACCGCCACTTAATTCTCTGCTAAAGACTCCGCTCAAAGTCACCCGTATTTCACTTTATTATCCGTTCAATCATTTGATTATTTAGTCTAATATTCATTTTTTCTAATAAACTATGTCTTTGTTTATCTCTTCTGAGTTTTGATAAGAATTCAAGGTTTAGATTAAATGTACTTTAATTCAATTTATCTGACATTTGAATAACAAAATTGAAAAAAAATCAAATTTTTAATTAATTTTCGAAATTTTATTTCCTTTCTTTAGTTATAATTATTGAATCATTTAATTACTCTTTAATTCCAAACAAATTTGTAAATAAAAGCTTTAATTATAAGAGAATTGAATTGATTTTCAAATAAATTTTGCGAACAATAGTTGAGACAACTGTTAGAGAAGTACTTAACTTTTAGAGTAAGTCATCGAAAGTGGTTCCACTGTAACCAACATTTGCTTTGTTTAAGTCAATGAAATTTATGTAAAGCCGATCATTAGGTATTCCCAACTCCTTTTCGATGTGAACCGAAAGGGCTTTCGAGTGCTTCTTATTTGGTTCGCGACCCAATTGGCCGATACTCTCGAGTGTTGCCACAGCACAGGCTGCGTCCACACCACCTGTCAAATGCACAGATTATTTTACAAACTATTTTTAAAAAGAATGTCATTAAAGACAAACCCCAATTCATTTTTTGGTCAGCCATAACATTGACCACAACATAGGATTTTGGTTTACCCAATGTTTGGGCCACGAGATCGACAGTTGTCTTCACAAATTCAGCCGGAATTTGAGCCGAAGACAAATTGGTTTTGAGTGTAAAAATTGGCATTACTTTTGAAGAACTTTAATCAATTAATTTAAAATAAAATTGAATGTAATCTAAATGCCGACAATCTGTGAACTAAAATTCAAATACAAACTGTGCGTTGTTTTCATTACGATATAACCTCTTATGCCATCTCTTCGTCAAAATTAATACAAATTTTTCAAATTCAAAAACGATGTATAGATTTAAAGGAAAGAAGAGAAAAATAAATTATACCACAGTTTCAAAAGACTTGTACTAAAACCTAAAACAGGACCACATTTGGGGTATAAATGAACTTTATTTAGGGTTTGATAAAAGACATCATTAATTATAACATAGTTTATGAGTAATTTTGAGTGAATAAGGTTGAGATCAACTTAAATCCAGTCAAATCTCTTTTATTTAATTATAATTATAAATTCAATTAAACTTTTTATATCAAATTATTTGTTAATTTAAAAATTTAAATATTATATAATCAATAAGAAAATGACATAATATTTATGTTTATTTATAAAACAAAATGATAAGCATTTAAATTAAAACAAATTAGATTTTGTTGTATTTTATTATTATTACTGATAGGAGGCGTTCACTCAAACGAAGATTAAATCGATTGAAGTAAACCATATTTTTGTCAAATAATTTGATTTAATTGAATCGGTTTTAAGATGTTTTTGGAGAGTTTTTTCAACGCAGACAACGGTTATTTGGAAGCATTGGTTCGGGGCTTTAAATGTGGTATTTTGAAGCAATCAGATTATCTGAATTTAGTCCAATGCGAGACATTGGAAGACCTCAAACTACACCTCCAGTCGACAGATTACGGCAACTTTCTGGCCAACGAAGTCTCTCCAATCAATGTCTCAACAATTGATGACAAACTCAGAGAAAAACTAGTGATTGAGTTCCAGCACATCCGCAATCATGCCGTCGAACCGTTAACCACTTTTTTGGATTACATCCAATACTCTTATATGATCGACAATATTATTCTTCTTATAACGGGTCTGAATAAAGCCAACATCTGTCCACCAATAATCTTAATTGTTTTTTAGGAACTCTCCATCAAAGGCCACTTTCAGAACTAATCCCGAAGTGTCATCCGTTGGGTTCATTCGATCAGATGGAGGCCATTCACGTGGCGGCCAATCCCGCAGATCTTTATAACGCTGTTTTGGTGGACACACCTTTGGCGCCATTTTTTGTTGATTGTATTGGAGAACAGGATTTGGACGAAATGAATATTGAGATAATTCGAAACACTCTCTATAAGGCATATCTCGAATCTTTCTATAAGTTCTGTAACGACGAGATCGGAGGCATTACCGGTGAAGTCATGTGTGAGATATTGGGTAAAACTTATTCTCTTTTGTTTTGAATTTAAGAAAATTTAATTTTTGTTTATTTTTTAAAAGCATTCGAAGCGGACCGAAGAGCCTTCATTATTACCATCAACTCATTCGGTACTGAACTGTCAAAGGAGGACAGGGCTAAGCTCTATCCAAATTGTGGAAAGCTGTATCCGGACGGATTCGCAGCACTGGCCCGAGCAGATGACTACGAACAGGTCCGCTCTGTAGCCGAGTATTACGCGGAGTACAAAGTCTTGTTTGAAGGCCAGGGTCAGGGACAGCACGAGGATAAGACTCTCGAAGACAAGTTCTTCGAGCACGAGGTCAGCCTAAATGTGAACGCATTTATGCAACAGTTCCACTTTGGGGTCTTCTACTCCTACCTCAAACTTAAAGAACAAGAGTGTCGTAATATTGTATGGATTTCCGAATGTGTGGCCCAAAAACATAAGGCAAAGATCGATAATTACATTCCTATATTTTAAGCCATGATATCCACGGATTACCTGCGCTTTCATTCGTTTAGTCTTAACGTTCAAAACAAAAGTCGTAAAATATACCGTAAACTAGGGGTAAGACCATACTCTTATAATCCATCAAGGAAAAAAAGTGGTCTTATATAATAATTATTAGACCATAGTAACTAGCAAAGATTTTTAAAAACAGCCAAAATGGATTATAAGACCATGGTCTATTTACCCCTAGTTTACGGTATTAAAAATATATAAAATAAGATATTTTAAGCTTTCATTCGGTTATACTTTTTGTTATTTTTATTATATGAAAATCAAGAGTAAAGTGTCGAACGAATTATCTTTTTATTAAATATTATTTATTGTATTAAATGTTATTCTATTCGGAAAATAGTTATTAAATGTTTTTTGAACTTTTGATTCATTAATAAATAAATTAATAAAATTAATCGTGAATTCAATTAAAACGAATCCCATTATTTGAAAAATAAAATTTACTGGTTTCCAAGTTGTAAAATAATCTTGGTTTCTAATTTATTTGTCACCATTTTGAGCAGTGCCTCATTTTAAGTAATTTGTTTGAATCATTTTATATCACCTTACTCTTATTCTTAAAACGTTAGTTACAGTTATATCTGTGACTCAAAATTTAGAGTATGGTATTTACATAGTTTAAACTTGAGTATTATGGTATTAATCCTAGATCAGATTTGACATTTAATTT
>JAQGCE010000869.1:0-10374 GCA_034699185.1 Eupelops torulosus | reverse complement strand
TTAAGCAAACTATGTTTGAAATTATCGAAGAATTTTAATTTTCAAAAATTAATTTAACCTACCATCAGCACTTTTTTAATATTTTATATAATAAAGAATATAATAAAGTCACACTTTTTAAGATGTGTTGAATAATTATTTCAAAAATTGTGATCATTTCTGCAATTATTTAGCCTCATTTCAATCACCATTTGTGATAATTCTTAGTTAAAACTAACTTGCTCAAATAGTATTTGTTTTAGCAATTTTTTAAATGCAGAAAATGAATACTAAGTTAAAGATTTGATTTTTAAAAAAAGATTAATCAAAGAATTGATTAATACTGAATTGAGATTCTGGTAACCAATCAAAACTGAGATTCAAGAACCAAATCAAAAGTGAAAAAGAATATGAAAAACAAATTATTGATAATTAATCTGAAAACCCCAAAAAAATTGTCTAACAATCAAATGAGGAATTTGAATGAGTCAAGAAATAGAATGTACAGGATGACTCGGTTCTGTATTTGTAAAATTCTTGGAATTCTTGTAATAATTGAATTCCTCTATAGTACTCTACAGCCCTCTATTGCACCAAAAATTAAAATTCTTGACTTTAATTTAAAAAAATAATAAAACTTTTTAAGTTCACAAAAGGATCTCAAAATATTTTAAATAATTAATAATTTTCTTATAGACTAATTTTAACCCTGCACCAAAAACCAATTTGAAAATTAAGACCATATTTTTACCGGATACGTCCATTTTAACTAAAACCTTACAATTTAACATTATAAGGTTATAGCCTATATTTGTTGAGATCTCTATTTTAATGCATTTGTATTCAAAACATGTGTTTATGTTTTGAAAAATAATTTCATTTTTAAATATGATTTTTGAAGAGTTTTACAAATTGTTTACTAATTATATTTCTTACGAACTGTTAATAGTCTTTAGTCTTTCACTAATTATCTCAAAATTTATATTTAATTCGTTATTCAATGGTTTGTCAATAGACAAAACCAAAGAAACAAAAGGAAAAGCCTGTCGTATTGTCTTCGCGTCTCAAACGGGAACTTCAAAGCGATTATCCCTAAAATTGAAAGATGTTTTGACACAAAACCAAACTTTTACTGAAAATTATTCAGACATTAGTTTGTTGTCATTAAAGGACTTCGAACCGGAAGACCTTTTTAATGATGCGAAGAATAATAGTTTGTTAATACTGTTTGTGTCCACTTATACTTCTGGAGGTCCAGCCCCTGACGGTCAGTGGTTTTGCAAATGGCTCGAAGACTGCGTCAATGACTTTAGAGTTAATAAGAGTTCATTCAGTGGATTAAATTTTGCCATTTTTGGTGTCGGAGATAAAGCTTACGGACAAGACTTTTGTCTGATCTCTAAAAACATCGATCAATGGCTCAAACAATTAAAAGCCATTCCTATAATACCCTCTCAATTGTCAGACGTAAGCCATCAAAGTTTTGATACAGTTTTTGACAATTGGACTCAAAAGTTAATAACTAAGTCATCCAATTATTCATTGAATGTCTCCGACGAGACATCTAATGATTTTGATTCGGATGAAGAACAAACAGAACCAAAAGTGGTTGACATCGAAGACCTGATGAAAACTAAAGCCAATGGAGTAATTGATGGCAACAAAAGCGTCACAAAGGATATGATTACTCCTGAACTAAGAAAAGAATTGACAAAACAGGGCTATAAACTGATTGGCAGTCATTCGGGGGTCAAACTTTGCCGTTGGACTAAATCTATGCTCAGAGGAAGAGGTATTGATTATTAAAAAAAATTGAATTTAAAGATTGAATCTTTTATTAGGCGGTTGTTATAAACATAGCTTTTATGGCATTGAATCGCACCGTTGTATGGAGACAACACCAAGCCTTGCCTGTGCTAATAAATGTGTCTTCTGTTGGCGACATCACACCAATCCGGTCGGCACTGAATGGAAATGGAGTTTGGATGAGCCTGAATTGGTGTTTGAGGGCGCCCTTTCCAATCACTATCATATGATTAATGAGTTTAAAGGCGTTCCCGGAGTTCTTAAACAAAGATTTGATGTAATACTCCTTTTTTTGAAATCGATTATAATTTTGATTTAATAGGAAGCCATGAAAGTGAAACATTGTGCCCTATCCTTAGTGGGCGAACCTATTATGTATCCGCATATCAATAGCTTCGTCAAAATGCTTCACAATAAGGATATCTCAACATTTTTGGTGACAAACGCACAGTTCCCGGAAGCCATTCAAAAGTATTCAAAAACAAAAAGTTTTTTTTTAAAAAATTAATATTTTGTCCAATAGTTTAGATCCTGTGACACAACTTTACGTTTCAGTCGACGCCAGTAATAAACAAAGCCTTAAACGCATCGATAGACCACTTTTTCGCGATTTTTGGGAACGATTTACTGATAGTCTAAAAGCTCTATCAGCTAAGGGTCAGCGCACTGTATATCGATTGACTCTCGTCAAGTCATTCAATGTCGAAGAACTTGAAGGCTATGCATACCTGATTAGTCTTGGTAATCCGGACTTTATCGAGATAAAGGGCGTTACATATTGTGGGACGAGTAAAGATAGTCAACTGACAATGGCTAACGTTCCCTTTCATGAAGAAGTGCTCAAATTTTCAACAGAATTACTCAAACACTTGAATAACAAATGTGAATATGGGATCGCCTGCGAACACCAACATTCAAATTGTGTACTAATCGCTAACAAGAAGTTCCTAATTGATAATCGATGGTACACTTGGATTGATTACAACCGATTCAATCAATTAATAAAAGTGTATTACGAAAGCAAAGGTACCAAAACCTTTTCATCTCTAGATTACATCAATGAAACTCCCGAATGGGCTGTCTTTGGATCACAAGAAAGAGGTTTCGATCCCAACGATACCAGATTTCAAAGGAATCGTAAAATAAAATAAATATAAGTTTATTATTTTATTTATAATTAGTTTTATTTAAGTATTGATTCAATAATTTTGAAATTAATATTACGTTAAAGACCTCTACTCTAACTTTGATTGACATTTATTTACTTTTTTTTGTTTACATTAGATTTCATTTAAGCCTTAATTTTATTTAATGTGAAAATCGATTAATAATCAATTTTTTGCTTTAATTTTCATTTGTATTGTTTTGATTCAATAACTTTTTGAATAAAATCCTAAAACTCATCCTTTTTTTAATGACAATCAATTGAATAATTGTTTGACAAAAAAATTAAAACAATGAGTGAACCAACGATTGGTTTGATTGATGTCTCCTTTTGTTGTCAAAGATGTTGTCAACCGCTGAAAATCAACTCAACTCTCAATACAATCGATGAACAGATTATTAATGAATTGAATTCAGAGATAAATTCAAATTCAAACCGAAAAGAACAGAAAACTTATGCCACAGATTTGCAGAAGAATGTGATCTGTAAAGTGGTTCCGCCAATTGCTTCAAATACTAATGACTCTTCAAATGGTAATGAATTTATTGTAATCGAAGAATCTAACAGTTCATTGTCACCATCGATGGTCAAAATCGGTCTGACGAGCGGTGATAGTAATCTAAAACCTGATTCTTCTAATTCAGTAAACAAACAAAAGTTCAATCAAGAAATTAAACGATTGCGACAATTATTTGATATATTATCGGATCAGTCAGACGTTGACCATCCCTTATGTGAAGAGTGCGCCGATTTTGTCATCGATCAAATGGACCATCAATTAAGACAATTGGAAGACGAGAGTAAAGACTATACCGATTATTTGACTTCCATTCAAAATGGCGATCAATTGGTTACAGAATCAGAAATCAATGAATTGAGTGAAAAATTGACAGATTTGGAGACAACTGAACAACAATTAATTCGAGAACTCAAAGAAGTAAACGAACAGCAGTTGAAAGTCGACGAAGAACTTGAAAGACAAACCGTTGAATTACAAAGACTTTATTCGGAAGAAGACAAGTATTGGCATCAATACAATAACGTCAGAAATAATATTTTTAACGGCGATGACGAACAGCAAAGTGTTGACAATCAGTTGCGTTACGCACAGAATCTTTTCGATAAACTCAAGAGAACTAATGTATTCAACGCAACCTTTCATATTTGGTCTGACATTCATTGCTTTCCACTAATTATTTTAATTTATCAGTTATTGTCAACCCTTTAGGCACAGCGGGCCGTTCGGTACAATCAATAATTTCCGATTGGGTCGACTGCCAAACATTCCGGTGGAGTGGGCAGAGATCAATGCCGCGTGGGGTCAGTCGGCCCTTCTCTTACACTCTTTGGCCAATAAAATGAACTTCACTTTCAAACGCTATAAATTAGTTCCGTACGGAAACCACTCATTTTTGGAGTCATTAGAAGACAGATCTCGAGAACTACCCCTGTATTACAACTTTTTTATAATTAACCCAACATTTTATCTTTACTTATCTGCTCTCAGTTACGCCTCCGGAGGTATTCGCTATTTTTGGAATAACAAATTTGACGGAGCGATGGTTGCATTTCTTGACTGTCTTCAACAGTTTAAAGAGGAAGTCCAGAGGGAAGACTCCGGCTTTGTTTTGCCCTATAAGTGAGTGAAGTAAAAATTGCATCGATTTTTATAAAATAAGTTATTTATGAATAGAATGGAAAAGGAATACATAGAAGACAGTAATGCGAGCGTCAGATACTCGATTCGGTCAGTCATTCAATTCTTTGTCGCAATTTATAATAATCTGTTTCTATTTTGAAGGATTCAATTCAATTCTGAAGAGCAATGGACTAAAGCCCTAAAATTCATGTTAACAAACCTAAAGTGGGCGCTCGCGTGGGTCTCCTCTCAATTCGCTAATAAGTCCTGAATAGAGATAATTCTTCTCATTTGAAAAACAGTTAAATTATTATAAGAGTTAAGATTTGTGAGTGTTTTTACCAAATGTTGATTTATTTGAATAATTGAGAGCACAGAACAGCATATATATGTTTAAACTTTATTTTTAAATTAGTTGATTATAATTGTAAAGACACTAAAAGAGACAAATTCTTAGACAATGGTATATAAATTGTCGAACACTTTAATAAAATGCCTAAAATATGAACACTATTTACAAATTTGTTTTAATCGGATATTTCATAGACAGCTATGAATTCTTCTTTTGATTTTACACTTATCGCAAGTGACAGAACAGCACCACTTGAATTTGCACCGACAGTTCACATATTCAACTCTTACAGTTGTTTTATAGCCTCGACCACAACAAAGAAGATCACAGCCATCAGTTCCTATGCCATCGTTACATATTCGGCCTTTTGTTCCTAAAGAGCCGATTTCTGGGTTGGGTTCACAAAAGTCTGGAGTCTCTTCAGAATAGACGATATCATCCTTTTCTGGTGGTTTAATGGTGTGTCCCTCTGGCATAAAACCTTTACCATCGTTGCCGGCCATAACTTTAATGGCACCGTCGAACCTTTCCTTAAGTCTGTTCCCAACATCTCTAAAATGGGGTAATTTAGTCCAACATGTTTTGAAACTACAGGAACCGCTCATTCCATGACATTTGCAATCATTTCGCATATAGTTTTTGACCGCCTTTTCCAATAAAATCATTTAAAATAAGAATTAATTTGAAATTATTTGTAAGACATACCAGTCTTCCCGCCTCATAGTTATGCATCAGAACTAATTTTTTTATATCACTTCTTTTTCTGAAGCCTTCGTCCATAAATTCTTTGGCCTTTCGATAACCGAAATTAATATTCTCAGTACAACCCCTCCAATCGAATTCACTTTTGGAACAGACGACCAAACCCTGAAATTTGTTATAATTTATAAAATAATGGAACGAATCGTAAAATTGAAACAAACCCTTGAAATTTCGAAGAGAACTCCCGCAGAAGTCATTGAATGAACGAAAGCCGACTCCCGGGTATCTGAAATATTTCATTGATTTAATGATGCGTTCAATGAATTTGTTTATAAGAGGATACCTCTGATTATGACTTTACGAATGGCTGGTTTGGCTGTAGTGCAGTTCCATTTTCTATCTTTGAACTGATGCTGACATTCATTAATTCCTAACTTCGCGCCCGTTATTATCTTTTTGATGAATTCGGGCTCATTTTTGCAGAGGACTGACTGTTTGCCGCGGAGTCGCTTTACTTTAGTACAGATTCTGTTTGGATCGACAATTAATTGCTTTCCCATTGCCCTACAGTTCAATCAAATGACATAATTATTTAAATGTAAATATTTTTTTTAAAACAATTTTATTGCAAAATTCAATTTTCAAGAGTTATTCAGAAGCTTAATGAATGGGAAACCCCTTCTCTACCTGTGATTTAATGTGATTTAAGATAAGCTGAATTTTTTCAACAAATTGATTGATAAGTAAATGGTAAGAGTTTTTTGCGATAATCTAATTCAGTAATAAAATGATTCACAGACTTTATTACTGTTTTCCTGTACTCTTCTGTACTCTTCTTAAGAACAACCGGTCGTAAAATTTTTATTCTTTGCACTTAAGAAAAATAATTTGAATTCTTTGAACTGAAGCCTAAAAAATAGTTTTTAATTAACTTTCGTTTTATATTAAGATAAGAAATCGGAAATAAAAGTGTGATTATATTTATATATATATTACTCAATACTACTGTAGAATACATTCAATTAGTCTATTAGTCGACAACTTTTATCTTTATTTGCAATTTAATTGCAATAATCTCTCTATTATTCAAACAGTGATTCATTTTTTATTCATCAAACAGTCATTTACTTCAAACTTAATTAAAGAATTCATAAATAGTTTACTCATTATTTAAGGCTTAATCGCTTTTACTTTTCAGTTCTTCGGCTTTTTTGATATTTAAACAAACCCTTCATTTTTATCTTGGATTTCATCTTCAATGACATATTTTTACCTCAAATTATTTTCTCTCACATAAAGAATATAAATGATTTCCATTACTGTAATCAGGGGCCCAACAGAGGCCTAAATGTTAAAATTGATAACAGTTCATTTGTGCAGTAAGTGTGGACAATCATATTTGACTTCTTTTAAATTAATTTTTTACATACTTTCCACTCCAACCGAAAGAAAGATAACATTTTTAGAAACAAATGAATTCTATTTCATAATAAATGACTGGCATTTTAAAGGTTATCCATCCCCTCATTTTATTAGTGAGTGCCTTAATCAATTATTTTAGAACCAAATTTATTTGGAATTAATGGGTGTCCTTATAAAAACATGGGTAATTTGATAAGAAATCAAAACACCAGTATACAATTTCAATTTTCAATTCATTTGAATATTAGCTTAAAAATAATTATTGTTGTGATTGAGAATCAAATCAGACAGAAGTCAGACATTATTTTACGACAGATATCACAGAATAATAAATATAATTATATCTCTATTTAGAGAAGATTTAAATTTAAGAAAAAGAGTGAATAAAATGTGGAAACATTTACAGCGATTACATTGTTTGTGGTTATCAAAGCTCTTCATTCGTAACAATGGTTTGCTTTAAATTAAATAATTTCTTTACTTTTCATTGTGTTATACAAAGAAGTCGAGTGTCTTATCGTTGAAGAAACAAAACAAAATGCTTAAGTTTAACGATTGTCTAAACTTTTTCATAAGTGTTTTCATTTGTTATATTAATCTAATACTTGTTATAAGAATAGGGGGTGTTTTCAGTCAATCAAAGAGGACTCACCATAAATGAGCTGAACTTATTTGGCACCAAATCTCTAACATTATCCAAATTAGAGTTAAAATTAAATGTTTTTCCATTACTTTAAATGCTTCGCACAAATAAATGTCATCAATAAATGCTTTTTTCAATTAATGTTAATTTCAATATATATTTAATGCATTTGAGAATCAAATAGTTGTTTATTCAAGAATTCCATTAATTAATTGACAAAACTATTTGTTTATTAAATTGAATTTAAATTAATAAATAGTTTTGAGGAGACATTCATTTCATTTAAAACTTAATGAATAAAACAATTGTTAACTAAAAGCAATGAAACACTATATGAGTCGTGAAATTCTCGCTATTATTTAGCGGTGGAGTGAGAATAGAGTTAGGCGTTGACCGGTCCAACCATTACCAGCACTACCAACTTCAATAAATTAGTTAAACTTGGTCTCTTTTCTGGCATTGCAACACATAGACTCGAATGCAGAGTAGTTTTATTATTACCTTTTATTTTAAAGTTAAATATAGTGTCAACAAAAGGTCTCATAAACTTTTAGCACATTTCAAATATCACAAGAATTTTTCACTTTTAGAACTTCTCAGATGAAAATTCTCAACGAAATGACTCGAATTCACTTTAAATTTATAATATTTGTTCAAATGAGTGCTTAATACAAATCAATAACATATTGTCAGCATATTCTTGCAATTATCAAAACAACAGGTCGACTCCTCACACAGCATACTTGTGTTGACATCAACTCCAAGTAGCTATTCTTAAAACTCGTATCACTTTTGAGTCCCTATTGTTTTGTGAGTAATCTTTTTCTGTTCATTAATTTTGGAGTTCTTCAGACTAACCGACAGTTTTAGACAATTGAGAAACTTATCAAATATATAAAAAATATTTGTATCCGTAGTTACACTCATATCAAACATATCTATTGGTTGTCTTCCACCACATTATTTCTTTTGTTTATTATAATAAAGCTCTTAATATCAATCATTTCAATTCAGGCCCTTATGATTATGTGATACTTTTGTTTCTTCATTACTTCATTAGCGATAACTTAATATTTTAATACCACTATAAATGCAATATTAGTTTTTTAATAGATTCCAATCTATCGATAATATAAATGCTTCAGAAGCTTATTAATGCTAAACAAACTCATATATAAATGTCATTTTGATAGCCTTTTGATGGCTTTATTACTAATTTATTGCTTCTCTTCTTTTTCCTCCAAAATTCAAAACCTTTTCGTTCATTACTCAAAGTTCGACACAGTTTTCAAAATTTCCTTTTAATCACAACTTAAATGAGTTGGACATCATTTTTAATTAAAATTTAAAGAAGAACCACAAAATTATATGTGCTGTTCCCCTCATACGGGCGTATACTTATTTGGAACTGAATCTCTTCATTGATTCAGGTTCAATTAGGCACACACTCTATTAAGTTTAAATTCCTTTTAAAAATATCAGGGAAAGATTAAATGGAAAATATAATTATTAATTAAAATAATCAAAATTATAAAGTGAACTTCTACAATGCTACCTAGTATATTTGAGAAGAATATACTCTAATTTTTAGACATATTTATGCCAAAATATATAGTCTATATCACCTATGTAACATATCATTTGGAGTCAGTGTTTTGATTAAAGATAATTTTACCTTTTATTCAATTGATCTTGTTTAATGATGATCAATGCAATTAAAATTTTCAATATTGAGATTATCGATGACTCATTTTTAACTAAAACGAGGTCTTCGTACAAAAGATATGCTTTTTATGTTTATTTATGTTTATTCAGAGCTAACACTTTTGCAAAATGAGACAAAATCTCTTAGATATGCTTTTATTTAAACACTTGAATTACCCTTGCTCATTTAAAGCTTAAATATTAATGAAACAATATCTCCATAATTGATATCTAATAGTCTAATAGTCTTTGCACTGCAATCAACT
This sequence comes from Eupelops torulosus, assembly GCA_034699185.1. Lineage (NCBI taxonomy): Eukaryota > Metazoa > Arthropoda > Arachnida > Sarcoptiformes > Phenopelopidae > Eupelops > Eupelops torulosus. The sequence continues at coordinate 696 of JAQGCE010000869.1, read as the reverse complement.
CAAATAATCATTTTGTGTGAAATGTGGGCACAGAATAAAGTAATCACTATTTCTGATACTAATATTTTTTAAGAGTTTTATTACATTTGACGAAAGCAATCACTCAAACAAATACTTGAAATTCTTGATTTGTAAGTCATTTAATTAACCTTAAAATTGATAATTAAATAAATATTTTGTAAGTTTTAAAAAAAATTAAAAAATATATTTTAATTTAAAATAAATGCTTTTTAATAACGATTAAAAAACAAACCTCGATAATGGAGTGTATAAACCAGATTCCTTTTAGTTTTGAAATTCTGTCCCCGATTTTTAGACAAACCATGTCTATTGACAGAAACTAGGTATGATGAATTTTGTGGAAATCCCTATTTCCTCCCACTCTATTCCCCATTTGCTTGAATTTGTCGATAAAATTAATGTTTAATTTAAATGAAAAAAAAACGTTTTATCAAAAAAATTATAACTTTAATGAATTTAACAAATATTTGTCTGAATAATTATTTAGAACAAATTAGTGGAATGTTTTTAGCTCTAGAACAAACTAGTAAGCTCAACAAAATAGTTACAATCGAGTTATGGCTATCTCTTCAAAAGTGTGTTTTAAGAGAATTTTGTTTTTCTTAAAAATTGTTTTTATTATATTTCGACAAAAAAGTAAATTAATTTCTGTTTAAAATGAATTAAAAATGATTT
>JAQGCE010000868.1:0-10374 GCA_034699185.1 Eupelops torulosus | reverse complement strand
CTTTTACAGGCATTTTGAGCGTTTTTGAAAAAATCCCCCTATATCCCCCCTAAAATTTTTTGAAAAGTCCCCCCTATATCCCCCCCTAAAGTTGCGGACCTTATTCATGTCTGATTAATCGTTGAGTCGATTGTGAAAAAGATTATTTGACAATTAATGTAATCAAGGAATTGATGAAACCTTTAATCATCCTTGATGATTAAATGCTCAAATAGCCAATAAAGTGTCGTTAAATAAAATTAATTTAATTAATTAGTTGATCAGTGAATCAAAACAGCCTTTCCTTAATTGTGTTTTTAATCTTGAATTTTAAAATATTTGCATTTGTTTTCAAAAAGTAGAATAAATGGCATTTGATATGAGTTTAATGAAGTTAACAATTACTGAAACTGTCATTTGTTTATTCAACGATACTTAATGTCAATTAAAATTAAAAAGGTGACAAATATTAATAATAATAAAATAAGAAAAGTGGTGACCAATCATATTATTAATATTTGGTCACAAATACTCTTAAATAAATTGATTGACACTTTTTCCTGAATAACTTTTTAAGATCTGTTTATTATTTGTAGTCATATATTACTTATTAAATAAAAGATAATTGAAATCTTATATAAGTACAAACATAGTTAACGTATATTTACCAATATACATTTTATGGCAGTTGAATAGACCACTTCTCCATTGCTTTATTTTTTTATGGATCTCATTCCAGTGTTATTAAAGTGGTCTATACTAGTGGTTAGCCCTTTAATTGATTGCTTTCGAATATATTTGGTCTGTGAATTCTGTCCAATGATTCCTTTCCTTGGTTTGGATCGACAGTCAATTCTAATGATTTTCTGAAATATTATCAAAATTATTATTTCCGAAAGATTCTGACTCTGAAGACATTTTTCTCTCGCAAATGATGTCAGTATTTGTCTTTAGGTTCGCAATCGAACCAAAATATTGATATAACTCTAATAAAACGATATAAAAACCAATTTGTTTTTATTCAAACAGATTATGAGATTAATTGTGTTCTTTAGTTGACTTAATCTAAAAATTGTGGTTAAATTGAAGACTAAATAAATCAAACAATTATTTTAAATAATTAAATAAAATAATAATAAAATTAATATCACTTTTTGATAACAAAATAAAACTTATTTAAGAAATAATTGAATTAAATCTATCTTTTGATAAATATTAATAACAATAATAACCTGTGCTCTAAACTATCGTTTGTATCCTTTGGGATTCAAATACAATTCTGAATTAAGTCCGCAAAGTATGTATTCTGTGCCACTCTTGTCATACTTCAAATGAATTAAAGAAGTATTGCCTAAAACTTTAAAAAATGATGGAAAACCTTTTAGAAATTGATTAGAAAATGATGTGGCGCCTACAGCTTCGGACATTCCAATCCTTGTTTGATATGATCAGAGTTCTTCAAAATAAAAATCAATAGGAATTTAGAAATTTGCTTGGTTATTTCTGATAAAAATCTATAAAAGCTGACGAATTAGCAGATTTTAATTCACAATTGTATTTGACGTTTAATGTGTCATAAAATTTAAATTATTAAAAATGAATTTCATGTTTTGCTTCTTTAATTAATTTAACTAATATTCAAACTATTTGAAATGCTCATGCTCATTTATTACTTTTTATGTTAAGACTAGATATACTTTCAGTGCATTTTGGATAAGCTTTAGAGAACTCTGGATATAATGTTTCGAATAATTGCAAATAAAAAGTACCTTGGCAACTATTCCAAGTTAGTGAAAGTTCATAGAGGCTTGCTCAAAAGTATAATACTATCTACAGATTCTAAACTTATTCAAAACTAAACATGTTTTTTCTAAAAATAAATTTAAATTTGAGGGAATGCCTATTTAGAGCACACCACCAATCAGTTAAAAAACTAAATTGGAGTATATTTTCAACTTTAAATCTTCTTTAAAACAAATGAAATTCTAATAATTAGTTCGTTTTTGTGAGTAATTCATAAAAAACTTGAGTTTTGATTATAATTGATATGAGTTATGATATTTCGACTCATATTTAGTGGGGTTTAGGTATATATGAGTTTTGAGTGATCCGAACACTTTTAGTCGAAAAACCCCCACCTAATTGTTTGACCTGCACTTTCATAGCGGCACTGCATACGTAGTTTATAGCATAGGTTATTATTGGATAGTTTAGTAGTGACCAAAAGACCGACTGCTATCTGACTATAAAACAAAGGGTTAGAAGTGATTCGCAAACACTTTAATCGAGTCTTTTGTTCGAAAGACAATTATTTTTTCGAATTTGATTTCAAATTATTTCTAAATTAATTTTTTTTAACCAAAAGTTAGATTTTTATTGTTTTAACTCTTTCTTTGAGTTTTGACACTTGTTTTGAGTCTTAACTTTTACCACATTCTTAAAAGTGAGTCCATTTAAGACAATATTTGATTTGAGAATCTGTTTGAATGAAAGCCAATCGCTTTTAATTGCGTTTTATTACAGTTTTATCGTTAGAACCGATTCGATGGCCATAAGAATGAGTGACAAAAATAATAACACATTTGGCGACACCTCCTCTGGAAAGCCTTCTTCTTATGGAAACAACTCAACTGATTTTGCGAACAATTATTGGGAAAGACATAGTTTTTCGCAAAACTTCCAGAACTCGCTGTCAATCGGAAACACAAACGTAGGGATGGAATCAATGGACAGACATCGAAGTTATAGCAATTCCTTCCGAAACACTATCGAAGACAACTTATCTAATGGTCTGAACCAAAAGTATGGCTGGACTTCTAATAACAGACGGAATCACAGCAACTGTTATAACAATCCAATCAATGGATGGCCTGAATGGTCGGGAATGGAGGGAATGGACGGAACGTCATCTCCAGAACACAACAGACCCGGAATGAGAGCCATACGAAAGCAAAGCGATGCTGAAGTGGTTGACCCCACCGATAATGGAAGTGCTAAAGACTGGTACAACACTTTTGTCGAACAGACCCAAAGATTTGCAAAATTGAATGAAAAGCCTTCGAATGAAAGACACGTTCACTTCGAAGACGAGGACACTTCCAAAAGCTTAAACCAAAGTTTAGACGATTCTATTCTGAGTTCTAATTCTTCGCTCAGTTTTTCATTCAATTCTTTGAATAATTCAATGAATGGTTTGGCCGTCCATTCAAATGAAAATAATGCCGAAGAAGATAGAGATAGAGACAGAGAAAAAGACCATAACTCAAACACATTCTTCTCATTCCCCAAAATGGCGACAAAGAATTCGATAATGGATTCATTTTGTAGCGGCGTTTTGAGACCAGTGGCCAACAATTTCCAAAACGAAAGTCAATATATGAGCCAACAATTCAATCAGAATATGACACACTTTCAGACCACTCTCAACAAAAGCCCAATCTTCGGGGAACAATCGATTTGGGGAAACCCCACGAATCCGAATAATTCGATTTATCGGATCTTCGCGGGAGCAGAAGATGGTAAGTCCAAAATCCACAGACTCTTAAATTCAGTTCGAAAGGCAATCCCGAAGAGTGTGGCCCCGAACTATACATGGAGTGGACAATTGCCGCGTCGTATCCGCACCAAAACACCAGTCTATTCGTGTAAAGTATTTTTGGGTGGAATTCCCTACGACTTGACCGATAGTGACCTTCACTGCACTTTCGCTCAGTTCGGACACATTCAGATCCAATGGCCAGGAAAAGATATTCGCAGCGCTATTGAAGGCGCCGCAGCCAATAAGGCCGGCTATGTTTACATAATTTTCGAGGCCTATGACAACGTGGCTGCCCTCCTGAGCTCTTGTACAGTCAGTTATCGCGATATAGAATCGGGCTGTCGTTGGTATTATAACATCTCTTCGCGTAGACAGAAAGGCAAAGAAGTTCAGGTGATTCCGTTTGACATCGGGGACCGATTCTTCATGAAGAGCTCATTCAGTGGCCAAATGGAACACTCGCGCACTGTATTTGTGGGCGCACTTCATGGAATGCTTGCAGCCGACGGTTTGGCTAAAGTGATGGACGACTTGTTCGGTGGCGTAATCTTCGCTGGTCTCGACACAGATAAACATAAGTATCCTCTCGGCTCCGGACGCGTCACTTTTGACAATCAGGACAGCTATTTGAAGGCAGTGTCGGCAGCTTTCGTTGAGGTAAAGTCCGCGCGCTTTAAGAAGAAGATCCAAATCGATCCCTACATTGAGGGCGAATCCATGTGCGTTGTCTGTCGCGCATCCATTCAGAACCCCATCTACTGCAGAGAGGAAGGGCTTTATTTTTGCCCGATATGCTGGGAATCTCAACACTCAGACCCGGAGTCAGAAAATCACAGACCAATTGTGAAGAACAAGTCGTCCAAAGCTTAAGTCAATCAATAAATCTTTTATATCTCTTATAATATAAATTTAGATTTTCTAAACATTTTTAAAGTTAATTATTCAATGATTTAAACCTTTTTCTACTCATTTTTGAGACTAACTCTTAAACTCTTAAATTTTGAATTATTTTTATCTAAAGTTTGAATAACTTATCGATATTTAAGGAAAATATGAATTAATGTTTGGATAAAAGCCTTATTTTTTGTGACATTTGATGTTTATTTTGATTCAAACTTTTAAAGATTTTTTGATGATTTGATTAATATATTAATTTTGAATTATTTACTGAATCTTAATATAAGTTTTGAAATAAATTATTGAGAAAAACATTTAATTTGTTGATTAAAACTATTCAATAATTTAAAGAAATTTATTAATAAACAAAAATTAAGAAAAACTCGAAATTCATTAAAATTATAGAATAATTACTGAATTAATTAAAAAAATGGGAAAAATTCATAAGAATTTGTGCGAATGAATAGACAAATGGTTTACACAAAATACTTATAAGTTATCCATAGAGTCGTCCAAATTTGGTTCGGAGCCAATTGTCACTTCATATGCGGCTGACTGTTGGGGACTGTCTAATAGCATACACTCCTCGTCCGAATGGAGCGGACTATTCATTACAACGTTATTGTTATCCATTGAAAAGGTGTTTCCATTTGAAGTGTTATTAATTTGTTGTTGAGTTGTGTTCTCTACAAAAAATTGTTGTCTCGGATCAGATGATGTGATTATTGAATTTGTTGCTGAAGTAGTGCTAAAAGACATCTGATTTGTATTATTCGCTATTATTTGAGTGAAATCAGTGGTGGTTTCAATGAATTGTTGATTGTTTTGGTGATCATTATTATTATTACCACTATTTTCTGAGCCATTATTTAAACCAAGAAATGAGACGTCATTTGAAGGGAAAGAGACCGAAGAAGAGGCCACTTCTGAACTGTATGTCTGCATTTGTTGGTCATCATTGGAATAAAAACAGTCGAATGCGATGTCCTGAACGTCGATCTCATTTGTGTCAGTATTGTCTACAACGACAACCTGTTGTCCGCTGTCTTCAGTGGACAGTTTAGTGGAACTACTGGTGCATTCATTACTATCATTTGGTATATCAGTTGCCTTTTGGCCATCGTTTTGAGTTGTCGATGGACTCTGGTGTTCACTGAAGACATTTGTTATCTGAACGTTCAGATCCTGATTGTGTGAAGAGCTCACATCTGAAGACTCATTAAGTGTCGGACTCTTTTCGCTTTCAACCAAAACTTGACTCTCATTTTCCACAGTTTTTGGGGAAATTCTTTCGGTCTTAATACGAGTCAGAACAGGAACTTCACTCACTTCACAACTGTTAGACTCATCGTTATTCTGACCATCAATTGTTTTAAACGAAGTTTGAATGACAGGTGTCGGAGAAATGCGCTCCGTTTTAATGAATCGAAGTAACGGAACATTTATGTCTTGTCTTTCATTATTAACCGAAGTGGTTGTCACCGACACTGAATCAGTTGAAACTTCTGCCGTTGTAGAAGTGGTCACCACTTGAAGATTGACATTTGTCAGTACATCTTCTCTATTATCTATACTTTTTCTGGCGCTTAAAGCTTCTGTCAGTTCTGGTGTTTGTTCTGCTGTTTCTAATATTTCAGGAACGGGAGAATCGGATTTTTCAGTTTTAATGACGATATTTATCGGCAATACATGTGATTCGATCTCTATTTCATTGGATTCGGTCTCATTTCTGGCCAATTCAGGAGTGATATCTCTCAGATCAGAAGAATTATCGACAGGAGGTTCAACTCCGGGAGGAATTTGCGTTTGAGTTATTTGTGGGTCGGGCTGTGAATTGGCATTAGTCGACACTTCATTAGTCGAACTTTCGGTGATCTCTGGTCCATCGTCTATAACACCGCTCGGTAGAGGACTGGTACCCGACATAATGCATTCCACCTCTGAATCTGAGTCGGGTTCTTGTTTTATAGCCTGTTCGAATTGAACCGGAACAGTTGCTTTTGGTGCACTGGATGTCGAAGAAGAGACGTCATTTAAGTTATAATTCGGAAAAATATTCGCCAAATCGACGCTTAGCGGTTCAGGAAGTGAGATGGGAAGGCTTGTGGCCATTGGCAGACCAACATCCTCTCTGGTGAGACTTACTGTTCGTGGGGGCCGTCCTGCACGACCTCGTCTGGCAGAAGAACGGCGTATTTCTTGTGAAGGATGGAAATCCTGGTCTATTTCTTGTACAGATTGTCGGGGAGGTCGTCCCCGATTGGGAAGTGTGGCTTTGACGCCACCGCGAGTTGTATTCTGTGGTTTAGTCAGAGTAACTGAATGTCCGCCACGAGTCGCAGTCTGGGGTTTGGAAAAAGCTGAGTGTCCGCCTCGAATGGCTGTTGGCAGTCGAACATTGGGTTGTTTCGAAAAGGAAAGGGAACCGCCCCTACCTATTGTTGTTGGTTTAACTGTAGGATTAATTGTCTGGACAACTGTTTTCTTTACAGAAGTGGATGCCGTGGCCGCAGATCTATTCGATTGTAATGCCTGTTGTCTTTTAGTTGGGGGCGGAGGAGTGTCTGATATTTTATAATCTTCGTCACTGTCCTCCATTTCCACATATCTCTTGGGTCGACCCCTTTTCCTTGTATTCCGTGACGTGTCTTCAATTTTAGGTTTGATGTCATTCTTTTCATAAGAGCTGATGATATCTGAGAGCTCTGACACTTCCAATACTTTTGCCGACTGTTTAAGTGAACCGAACTGGTCCTGAGAAACGGTGACCTCTCCCCTATACATCAGGTCGATTATAGCCATTAGATCGGCGTAAGGCATGTCCTTCAGAACAATGAAAGGGTAATGCAATGGATTCTGAACAGAATCAAACACACGTTTGAAGAATGGACTGAATATTGAGAGGACTGTGCGATGGGCTTTGATTATCTGTTGACCACAAGTAATGCTCACATCTGTCATACTTTCCTTATCTAAAAGTGACTCAAAACCTGTGAATTGAATCAAAACAAAATCAAAATTAGTTTTGAATTCAATAAAAATACCGCAAAATAGAGCCCTAAATGAGTGAAAAGTATTCCCATATTTGAAATTTTCCCATTGGGACTTCCCAGGGCAACTTAATAACCAGTTTTAAACTCAATTAAATAACCAAGTTTCTTTATAATTATGAATAGAGAAAAAAAAAATCTATTTTGTCTCAATTTTTATAATTATAAATCCAATTATTTAAAAAAAATTGTCAAATGATTTGCAATCACTTGAATCTAATTAAAAAATCTATGTTTTGACTGATATCCTATTGAAAAGAATACCTTGCTCAACAATAATTTTAAATTATCTAAATTTATTAATTAATTTATCTAAAATTCCAATTCTAATACACATAAGAACAAGAACATTTTTCTTTGTCTTTTTTTAATCAAGAACAATTTTACTGATATTGAATAATAATTTTTAAATTTTTCATATTTATTTCATTATTATTTGTGAAAAATGAGTATGGTAAATAAGGATATTCATATAAATTATTTGAAATAATGAACCATTGTTATCAAGAATATTTGACTGAAAAAATGTAAATAAATAAACCTTCGGTGAGTCTGGAATTGTGATCTCCTCTGCGAAGAAGTAGTAATCTCGACGCCATTGTTGTCGACGACAATCAATTCAATGAGGATTTATATAATTAAAGTAAAAATCCAATTGAAGTCCAATTAATTGTATTTAAGATTAAATAAACATTAAATCAATTGTTTTGATTAACACAATAAGTAATCTCTATTTTACAGACCTGTAGTCAGACGTCAACCAAACGTTATTTAACTCAAGAGATACAAAAGTGGACGTAATTAGTGTCCAATCTATTCATTCAAATCAAAACAATAACACGTTTTGTTGTTTACGCTTAAGTGACCAAAGATTAACAATTAAATTGAGTATACATTAGTGATAATTGTGTCCAAATATATATATATAAATGAATAATGGTCAAATGATTAATCCAAAGTAAAGGTAAATGAAGTGGCTCACTTTGTTTCAATTTTCTACTTAATTTTAATCTCTTGATTTGTTGATGCGTTCACTCGTTATTTGATTATTTTATAGTTTTATTTTTCGTCTGCTTTTTAAAAATGTGATTAAACATGTGTTAAAGAAGTGCCAGGATCAATATAATGTGATTCAATTTAACAATTATTTGATGAAAGATCTTCGCATAAATTGATTTAAAAGTTTGTGAATTGATTTGCAAATTATTTTGAAAGAAGTTTAAAGACTGAAAGTGACGGTCCATATGTCCAGTGCTTAAAACCCTATCAAAGAGTTTCATATAAGCCCACAAAGAAACCGTTTCCAACCCTTCCGGTTAAAGTTTTGTGAACTCTGGTCATAAGCGGATATCTCTGGCTGTGCTGTTGTCACGCCTTATGTAGAAAAGTAGTGTCTTTAAAGCCTTCGAAGGAACTGAACTATCAGTCAAAGAGTTAAGTCATATAATCATCAGATTATTAAGTGACTCAGAAATAGTCATCGATTCACTTCTTAACGCATTCTTTATTCATATATCGATTCAATATTTTAATCAAAAAAGAGTTCTTTTGAATGAACTGTTGTCCAAAATCTTACCCAAAGTTATGGTCATCTCTGATAAAACTAGAGTTCATTCTGAGTGAAGACTAAATTTAAAATTTTCATATTATTGAAGTCTATTATATTTTGTCATTTAAAATTTAAATGATTAAAGTTTTAATTATTTAAATGTCTGCCAAATGTTTGATAAATAAAAATATATATTTTTATACAATTGTTAAACAAATTAATTATTAAATCATATAAATTATGAATGATTTCTATCGTTTGGATTCAATTCTTAAACAAATGGTTTTAACGCGAAGTCTAAGTATTTATTAGACTTAAATAATAGGGAAAGCCTTTAATTTTTGATTTATAACTTTTAACCACTTCAAGACATCGTTTGTAATGAGTGAACCATCTATTGCCGATTGAGTCCACTTATAAACCGAATCATTTCGGAGACCAACATTCAAAACCTAAGTCGAGGTTCATTGAGAATGAGGTAAATCTAAAGTTTTAATTTTGTAATTATATATATATATATAATAGTAGTTCCCTTTGAAATATTTGTGTTTAAAACAATTTATTTCGTAAACAATTCGAATAAAAACTAATAAAGATTTGTCGAAAAGTGCATAATATTTTGATGGCTGTCCACTAACCCTTTAGCCATCAAATTATTCAATAATTGTGTAAATACTGAGTGGAAACTCAAACACCAAAAAGCGATGGTTTGATTGATTAAAAAAAAAGTTGACCCACACTTCAATTCAAATTATGGGTCAACAAAGAACTGACCACAACTGAGTGATTACAACAAACCACAGCATTATTTATGATAAATAAATTATTTTTTCGAATTTTAATAATTTTTATTGAAAATCAAAGCGATTTCCGGAATTTTTTTGAATTTTCTGGGAATCGCTTCGCAAATGAATGCGTCAAAAGAAACAAAACAGATAGGTTTGCCCTTTCTCTCACTTTTTACTACCTTTTTTTTGTTCCTCTCGCTTAACTCGACTTTTACTACTCTTTTAACTCGGAATCTATGGTTAACTTCACTTACAAGTCGTCAGTCATTTAAAGAATTATTATTTGTTTTGATTTTTCAAAGTTTTTATTAATTCTCAAAAATAGTTTTGCTTTACTTAGATTCAAACCAACGATTGTTCCAATCGCTAGACGCTACCCATGAACCATGCACAATTATTTATAATTATGTATCTTAAAAGTTGTAGTACTTCTTAAATAATGACCCTGGTTGTCATTCTGAATGTGCAGAGTCTCCAAGTCCAGGCGCAATGCGCAAAAGTAGCAAGCAATTAAAGAATTATAATTCATTTTCGAAATTATTTTATTCAATAATAATAATAATAATAATAATA
>JAQGCE010000867.1:0-10375 GCA_034699185.1 Eupelops torulosus | reverse complement strand
GTCTTCTCTTCTAATTTATATTTTTCTAAATATCTTTTAATTAAGAGAGTAATTAGTAGTGGTCGGAAAAAAAAGACTTTATTCTAATTTAATTGTTTCACGTGAGGCTAATAATCAAAAATTTAATAAATTAATGAACAAGCTCATTAGTTCACTAATTCTGAAAAATTATTTAAATGAAATTTTAATGAATTAATTGAATTTTATACAAAATAAAACATATTTTGAATAAATTACAAATAAAAAGATGAAATTTAAGAAACACTTAAAGTCAAGAATCGTTTTCTACAATCAATTCTTCGTCGTTTTGAAGTTGTTTTTTGAGAAAAGCGACGTTTGATTTGTGTTTTTTGGAGTTTTCGTGATTTGCAAACGCTTTGTCAGATTTGAAGGCTTTATCGCAAGCAATACAATACAGATTATCCTCTTCCTCAACATCACTATCACTGTTATCAGTCTTTTTGGAACTCTTTTTGTGTTCTTCATCTAATTGTTGTTCAATTACTTTGAGGTCGTCTTCGAGAGCTGCCATTGATGTCCACTCAGACTCGCAATAATTTTCTAACTCTTTATTTCGGGCCTCTATTTGTTGTTTTCTCAACATTTGAGTCTTTCTTTTATTTTCTTCAGCCTTTGCCTCCATTTTCTTTCTGTTCTGAGCCACTCTTCTGTCTCTTTTGCGAACGAATTCAACCAATTGCTGAAAAAATTACAATTAATTTAGAAAACAAATCAGATTATAATTTATAAACAATTTTCAAATTTACTCGAATTTCTTCGTTTCTCTTCTTTTTTGCCGAATCCCTGACTTTTTTATTTTCTTTATCTATAAGTCGGGCGACCCTACGATTGGGGGCTTCGGAAATGTCGTATTTGTCTAAATAGAAGTACGTCTTTGGCGTACAATAACTCATCCAATAGGAGTAAAACCGATGCACTTCATTGTATGGGGTCTTAGAATCACCAAAAGGTGGCAGTTCTTCATTGTCTTCGTCTCTAAAAGGAATATCTTCTTCGGCGATGGTTTCAAAGAGTTTTCTGTAAACCGTATAAAAACCGTTTTCTTCGTCATTAAACGATGAATAACACGAAGAACTGAAATATGGAAAGACGTCGACCTCTTTGTCTTCAATATCATCGCGATTTCGACCACAAAGTATTGAATCTCTGTGTTTGTCATACCTTCAGAAAAAATTTATTAAACATGAAATTTGGTTCAAACAATAAAAGGGTTTTTAATACAATATTTAACTTAAATATCAAAATCTGAATAAAAAAGTATTGAAAAATGAGAATAAATTTTTAAATTTTTGTTTACAAACCATTTTCTTTCCTTAGGATCTGAAAGTATATCATAGGCTTCCTGAAGAAGTTTGAACTCATTTGTAGCCCTTTCTAAGTCATCGGGATTTTTGTCAGGGTGCAAATTCAATGCCAATTGTCTGTATGTCTTTTTGATGTCTTCATCGGTGGCATCCATTGAAAGACCCATTATTTCGTAAAAACAACGCTTTCGCGGCATTTCTTACAATATTTTTGTTTTAATTTTGTTATTAATTAAAATTAAAAATAAATATTTTTTATTTTAAAGATATTTTTGAATTAATTTTGAGTCAATTTTAGGTCAAAAATGATTAAAACGTGATTTTTCGTAATGTTTACATCACATGAATGTATTTAAATACTGTTCAAAGACAACGTTACGATTTTAATCGTTCATTAAATTAATTCACAGACGTTTAAATTGAACAATCAAGAGATTTTTTTTATTCAAATAATTATTAGAATAGCCAGAATCTAAATTATTATCTGAAAATAACTAGTCAAATTTGTTTACTTTATTCAGAATTAAGTTTGTCTTCATTTGTAATTCAATCAGATTCTTAAATTAATAAGATAATCTTTCTAATTTGACCTTAATACCTTCTTTCGAATATCAATATTAGTAAAGATTACATTAAGTACAAGATTAAACTAGATGAATTTACCTTTTTTTAAAGCAGTCGGAAATACTAAACTGTCTCAGTTAAGAAATGGTAGCTTTCGTCTGATTAATTGTGTGACAATTTATTAATTGATTTTAATATTAAGATAAGTTTAATGACTGAAATATATTTTAAAAATGTGATAAAAAGTAAACTTATCTCTAATTAATCAGACATTAATCACTTCCGTAAGAGTTTTTTTTAAGTTTGTAACTCGAATAACAAATTGAAACAAAAAAAGATTAATTTGAATGATTTGAAAGTCAAATAATTAGTTTCACTTTCCTTTAAATACTAATCATTAAGTGAGACATTCATCTAAGAAATTGGACCAAAGATATGATAGCCGTCGAACTCCTGATATAAATCTTAATGAAATCTTTTTATGTCATTTCGATGATAACATTTGTTTAATTGGTTATCAAAATTAATTGCAATTATCATATATTAAATTTAGTTTTAAGAAAAAATTAATAATTTTCAGTGAAAAGAAAAATAAGAAATTCTTATCTTTTGATTAATCAAATGTTGAATCAGTTTTGCTTAACTTCTCATCGTTTTTATAAATAACAAAATTAATAGAAATCTTATCGTAAAATCAGGCGAAAAAAGGTTGAATCTTTGTAAACATGGTATTCAGCGATATAAGGAGGGTTAACGTCTTTTGACAAAATTTTCAATTTAAAAAATTTGATTTTCTTAGAGTTCAAGTGTTTTAGTCTTATCTAAAACGACTAATTAACAAGATTTTCTATAGACTACATCTTTTTTGAATTAATTTTCCTAACTAACCAGTCTACCCAGTATATATGAATAATAAGGATGACCTGTATTCAAATGACAATCAACTCAATATACATTTTGTCATTATTTAAAATTCACAAAAATATGTTTATTTATCTATTCTTTTAATTTATAAATAATTGTAATCTTTGGGAAGCATTGAATTTAAGAAAATCTTATCAAAGATTATACAAAAAATATTTATTTTATTTAATATAACAAATAATTTCTACAAATTTAAAGAAAAATTGAATAAAAAGTTTTTAGTTATAGAATCAAAACATCGGATCATTAACTGAAGCAGAGTTTACGGTTAAAGACGATTCAGACTCTCTTTTCTTTGGAAAATATAAGTCTTCCAAATGAGTTGACAATTCCCAAAATATACCCACCAGAGCTGATGAACAGACAATGACTGCAATCCACCGATAAACGACCATTAGCGAATCAGTTTCTCGATAGATATAAATGAGATAGCTAAAAATAAGTGCCGTCGATAAAGACACTCCAATAAAGATAAACAGAGCTAATGAAGAGATTTTCTCTGTCTGCGAATGCATTTTAATCTCCTGCCTCATTTCAATCAAAAGAAGAAATTTGTAGATCAATACGAATAAAGTGTGGAAAACAACGCCGCAAAGAGTGGTCCACACAAACGATACCAACATTTGTATGAAAACATTTTCTATTAAATCCATTTGAATGAGAGTTGAAACCAAAGCCATGAATAATATGTCGACAAATATAATGAAAATCACTTCGAGTTTAGATAAATTGATTTTGTTGAAAGTGATTAACCTGAGCGGCTTCTCTTCAGCGTCAGGCACTTCATCTTCTGGTTTGCTTTTCCGAAGATTGAATATTCGTGGCGTTCGAGTAAAACTTTTTAAAACTTTATAGCAATTGTCCGTCGATTCTATGTCTGCTTCGGTCTCTCCAGAAGTGCAAAGCTTTCGGACACCTATAAGACATATTTTCCCCTCAGGCTCTCCATAGTGACTGCATTTGATTTGCTTGAGTTCAGGCATTTTTGTCAATAACCACATTACAAATAAAACTTCAGTAACCGCTCTATCTTTCAATACATTGGCTTTGAATCGGTAATTGGGGGCTGACATGAATGAGATGACAGTTTCCAATTATAATCATTTAAAAAAGTATTTCTTACCAATGCTTTGATTGTTATGAGTAAAGAACTCGACATCAATGGTCACGTTTTCGAGGTCGAAGTCACTGCTGGCAACCGCCAAACGGACGACAACCAAATATTGGTACTTAAAGTTATCTCCGTTGCAATTATGAAAGATATGAAATGTTTTTGCCCTCGTATCGGATCCGTTGTACAATTCGAGTAAAGGTAAGAGAGCAACTACAATAAAAAAGGACCAGAAAAGCACCAGAGCAAGTAGTATTATATCAGAGCTCTGACTGGTAGTGCACTGGCATCTGATTCTCTCGTTTTCTTTGAAAGGTTTACAATCTTTAAATCTATAACTGTTTCCCAGTTTAAGGCCACACATTATGACATATGAGTCTCTGATTGTGATTCTGTCCCATATATGTATGTCATCGGATGGATTGGATGCAAAACTTATGTTAAGTTTTACATTACTTTGAATTTTAATATAACTCAGAGCCAACTGGAGATCAGTCCGCGCCAACAATTTCTCAGTTGTAATTGATTTGTGCATCAATTTATTGGATAACTCTCTATAAGTGTGGTCAATTTGATAGGAATAACTTAAATCATCGATTATCTTCTCTTTGATCCAAAGGACAAATAAGACGCTTTGCGATGAACTCCAATAACGGTCCAAATGTCCTAACTCAATTTTATCATTCACTTCAATCTTTTTAGAGGACTGTTTGGGCGGTCGGAGATTCGATGACAAATAAATATAAAGATATTGATCCTCTTCAGAAAGGAATGCACTGAAACTCCTTGGAGGGTCAGGATCATAATATGACGGGGGTTCAACTGATTGACACAATTTTGTATTGAAATGAAATCCAATGGAATGGTCGCAGTCGTGATCGAGAACCCCAGAGCGACGGTCTTTCACTAGTTTATCCAGATTATTTATACTATTATGGCATAATTTTTGATAAATATTATTGTGTTTAATAGCTATCACCGAACAGATAATCCCAAGAAATACAAGAAATGGATTCATATTTACTAAAAATATTTGAAAAAAGCCTTTTTCGGAAAAGTTATCAAATTATTGTTGAATATCGAGAAATAATTTATAAATTTAGTAAATTATTGTATTGTTAGTGACATTCATTTGATTTGTCAAACAATCATAAAATTGAATCAAAACCTCTCAACTTTTTAGAGATAAGTATATTAGAGGCCATCGGCTCTCAAACAGCCATAATTTTATTCCTCTGTTTTGGTTGTCATTCATCTCTTTCCTGAACCACTCATTTCTTTTAGACTTCAAATATTGATTAGTTTTAATAAATTGTGAGCTTTATTCGTACCGCTGTAGTCAAAGATCACATATCCAATAGGACTCCCCTTTGCACTGTCATGGAATGCCATTCTACAAAATATATTTAAATAGTTGATAATAATTATCAATTAATTGATTTTATTATTTTTTATAACAAATTAACAAATAATGGAATTTAAATCAGACTTAAGTTCTAAAAAGGAGAGCATATGCTCCTGTAAAGTCTTTTTGTTTTGCACTAATCATCTTACAAAAATGCTCAGGGAAAATGATAAAGCTCATTAATTATGTGTTGCAATAATTTATAAAAATTGACAAATTTGATCATGTTCATTATGATTCTATGGTAAATTAAAAGCTTATTTAATTGTCGTTTAAATTTTGTTTTATTTGAAATATAAAATATAAAAATTACAATTAATTAAAGAATATAATGTTTTATATTAATTATTAAAATAGTTTTGCTTTAATTTCAAATAATCTCAAATAAAATGATAAAAATCTTATAAAAAAGAATTTGTTATTAAATTTTATGATAAACTTTTCAATTTGTTCTGAAAATCGATTATAAAATCGATGTCTTTTAGATCTTTAATGTCAGACATCGAAAGTTTAATGGAATCCGAATAAAGAGTTTTATTCAAATTATTTTCAATTAATTTTAGAGTAGATATGAGTGACTCAGAGCTGGTCTCACAAACAGGAAATACTTGATCTGACCATAAACTAGATTTCAATTGACTGTTCAATTGACAGCTAAAAGTACACCAACCCTTCACTTTATTACTATAAGAAATGGGCACAGAATATATCAGATAATTGGCCGGAAATTTAATTATTGAAAGGGAATTCTCACAATTCTTATCGAAGAGACAATTATAGAGTATATTATTGTCGGTTTCAATGACTATATTTGAAAAATCACAGAATTCTATAACACTTTTGCTGTCAATCATTGAATTTGGATGAAGTTTAGAAGATATAACCGTCCCTTTCAATGAGTTCTGGTATTCAATAACTTTGAAACAAAGGCTTTTCGCTAACTTCTTGTGGTTATAATCAGTCATCTCAAAGATATATTCAGTAATAGTTCCCAAATGAAAGAATTCCGAGTCATTGAGGAATAAAACTTTAAATTGAGTGCCCATAAGAATATCGTTTAGCGGAGAAACAAACTGATGGTTAGGTTCTGAGCCGAGAGGACAGAGAAAATGGCCATAACAGTCGATTTCTGTTCGAAGGCTTTCTATTTGAAAATTCAGGAATTTATTGATAATAATATTTGCGCCCAAATAATAAGAGCTGTCAGTTATGCAAAATTCTTTGTCTTTGTTTCGGACAAAAGCATTGTATTTCGTTAATTCATCGAAAGTTGGTTTTTGTAATACTTTTAAACAATTGTTTAACGAAACAGATTTCTTATCGATTGAATTCAATTCTTCATTTGGAAGGACATAAACGCCATGAGTCATAGATATCTCAACATTTGATGGATGGCCTAAACATACGATTTCGTCGGCAGTAAATCGAGACAAATGTTTGAAGTCTGACTCAGAATATGAATAAACAACGATGTCATCCGAAGCAGTGACCCAAACACCACTTGGCATTAGTGAAGCAAACGGCCCAAGAAATGCCAGCTTTACATCCAGTGTTGTCCAATACTTGTTATCCACTCCCATATCAATCGGCAAATTGGAGAAAAGTTTTCCCAAAATTGAATAATGAGGTAATCGTTGAGAATAACCGCCCGAATGAATCAAAAGTACTTTGTTTTGTCTGAAGAAGTGTTCGCCGAACTCATGAGCCAAGTATTTGAAGATATAAATAGTCGAACCGCCAGAACCTAATTTATAATCACTTTTTTGATCCATAAATTTTTCATCAGAAAGAACTAAAAACTTGAATTCATCTGTAATTAAATGTCTTTTGTTTTGTTTCATTTCTTTCAACTGTTGTTCAAACCCTCTCTTCTGTGACTCATCTCTCGAAGAGATTACAATCAGATCCCATTCACAAACCGGACGCTCTTTATAACTCTTGAGAAGAACCTCAGATGAAATCATTTTATTACAATTTGAGATATAATTAATAATTTAATTTATTTGAGATACGATTCAGAAGACAGGGTTTTGTTTGTTAATGTCTTCATATGTTTGGACATCTGTTTTACAACTGTTTAAATGGACAGGTGTTTTTCGGTCTCATTTTTTATTGCAATTTTAATCAAGATATCACTAATAATTACTAATTTCGTTTTCTAAATAACATTTTATAACTATATTTAAGTGGAGTTTAATTTAAAATTCAATAAATAAACTGATTTTGAACCAAATATAGATTCAAAAATAAATTAATGACAAAACTTTAGGCAAAATTCAAAAGTAAATAAATAAACAAATCCTTAACTTTTGAACATAGAGTTGTTCGCCAACACCTTCTCATCAATCATTTTACATTTTTCATATATTTCTTTTATCTAGACCTAAATAAACTCCAAGAATTAAATTGAAATGTTACCTTACCCATATTTCCTAATAATTTATCCTAATTTATACAAGCATAATTAAACCAAAAATTGATGAATTTGCAAACACCTCTAGTGATTAATTGAATGACAGCTGTCAATCATTTGCATAAAAATTGCAATAAATTAAAACTAATTTTAATTGAAATAAAAAAAAGTGAAAATATTTTCTCTGAAAAAAAAATTTATATTCAAAACAGGTTTTAATTGATTGAAATAAAGTAATAGTAATTATAAATGTAATAAAGTTTACATTAAATTTCATTTTGATTTCATTTAAATAAAAATTTAATAATTAAATTACATTAAAGTATCGATAAATTTTAGATTAAATCATTGTTTTCTTTAATAAACAAAATAACCAAAATTCAAATATTTAACACATATTTAGAGCAGGAATTCAGAGTCAGTTTACACTAAAATTGAGCTCAAATTATGAATTCTTCAATCAATCAGAAGAGCCGACACTTATTGAAATTCATTTGAATTTTTCAATTATTCATAACTTTTTTGTGATATCATTAATCAAATCCTTTGAAGATCTGAATATTTGGTTCCATTTTCTTGAAGAGGACTAGAATTGAGGCTTCGGTTGTGTTCGTCAATCATTGATGAGATGACAATTGGATTCTTATACATAACTAATCGATTATCACTCATAGGGTTCTGTTCTTCCGTCTGACCCGAATTCAATTGTCTTGTATTCGAGTCCTCTAACGAACTCTGATTGACATTAGTTCTGTTCGTTTGTTGGATAAGACCTGAATTATCATCGATTGTCTCGTTCTGTTCTAATCTCGATTCGATGTCACCAACATTGGTATCGGGAATATGTGACGAAACGGTATTATTTCTAACCGTTTGGTCGATATCTTTAGAGTTGAGATCTGTTGTAGAGTTGACCGACTCTTCAATTGATTCACTATTCTTGTGGTTGGAATCCATGACTTCATTCGTTTTGTTTGAATCATTTCGTTTGTCTTCGGGATTGCCTTCGATGTCATTGGTTTTAAAGGCGTCGGCTGTAATTCGAGAGGAGCCCTTAGCTCTACGACCCGGTTGTTGACGGGTTTTCATAATGGTTTGTGATTTAGTAACTGTCGGTCTTTTCTTAGGCGTTGTATTTTTAGACATCATTTTTGTGAATTGGTTTTCGTGTTTCTTTTGATGTCTTCTCAGATGTGATCCGTCGGCAAAAGAAGCTTCACATCCACTCCACGTACATTTATATGGCTTTTCACCGGTATGTGTCCTCTTGTGTTTGGCCAGATTGGCCACATCAGTGGACCGGTAGTCACAACCGGGCCAATCACAGGAATATCGTTTGTCTCCGGTGTGAGCCCTTTGATGGCGTTTCAGATCTCTTAAATCACGAAAACTTTTATTGCAGTTAAGCCAACCACAACAATACGGTTTCTCTCCTTAAATGGACACAAATTAGAATAAACAGAACATAATTTGATTACTACTACCGGTGTGTTTGCGTTTGTGTCCCTTCAGATCGTGAGCCCAATTGGAACTGTATGTGCAGTTCGGGTAATCACAAACATATCGTTTGATAACTGTTCCGTCAGACGTGACTACAATTGTTTTAGGTTTTGGTACAGATCTTCGATGAGGTTGTGCTCTATTCTGATCATTAATTTGAGTTCCATCGGTATTGGAAGTGATTTGATTAATGGTGTGATTGGCAAGAAGTGCCTGTGCCTCATCCCTTTCCCTCTTTTCAAGTGTTTTCCTAATATGTGAATTAATAACAGTTAGAAAGTGAGGACCGACTCATTGGGCGGTAATTACTTCCAAATGAGGTATTCGTGTTCCCAAACAGTGACCTCAGACTCGGTCTCTGATAGGGACCACCTATTCTTGTCGTAGTCCTTGAGGACAGCCACATGCCTTTCGAGACTGTATTTAAACTTTTCAAGAGCTTCGTTCAACTTTTTCTGGAGATCCAAATCTGTTTTGAGTTTATTGTTATCTTTGGCCAAAAGTTGGTTCGCTTTATGCAAGTCTTCGATCTCCTTCTGTTGTCTGGCGATTATGGCGTCCTTTTCTTGGATAACACAATGAATGTTAACATTACTGACGTTATAATTAACGATATAATCCATTATTTAGTTTTGAGTCAACGCCACTACACAACCATTTTATTGGACGCCACTTATAATCCATACGTCAGACAATAGACAGTGACGTCTCTCAGGCTTTGCACTGAAGGCTCGCATTTGCGCTCTTATTCACTGCCTTTCCCTTAAAGGCAAATGAATTTCAAACTTCTTTTTAGCAAAACATTGGTCTCATCTCTGCAGACAATCTTATCTCCAAAATTGACCGCAAATGATGTGAAATGACAGCCGAACCATCACTTAGTGTCAGAAGTGACACCTGTATCGCTCCAAATGATGACCACTTCCCAGGCCAATGCTCAGGGCTAATTTTTGACACACAAATTGCACAAACATCCAGGCGTCTCTTCCTTTTAGATTTTTCAGTAAACACTTGACTTTTTTAGTCAATTGTCGGTTGTTTTGATGGAAAAGTTTCTAAAAATAAAAAACATTTTTCATTTTAATCAGATTTCGATTCGTTTTCAGATATAATTAAACCGTTTTTCAAATATA